>JAKCPI010006782.1:0-28211 GCA_023213315.1 Euborellia annulipes | reverse complement strand
AAGTTCCCTTGAAAGGAATGAAAAAAAATTTTGTATAGTTAGTGGCAATGTTGTTTTTTCAGATAAGTTTAATTAAAATAAGAAATTTTAATAATTTTATATTTTTATATAAAAAATTCGAATATCTAAAAATTTGTGTGCCAACTCATTGTCATTGACTTTTTGCCCGGAGAGTTGCTTGGGTTAGGTTGGATTATCGCCTTTCAATAAACAAACATGAGTTCGAGTATCTATCATCACCTCTGACCCTATAAAGAGTCATTTTACAAAAATATTTACTATAATATCAGATGTAATAAATAAAATCTCTCATTAACAAAAACAATTTTGTATCTCAAACTTGGCGCTTCGTATAAGCTGATTGCATTGCTTTGTATTTTATACAAATAATTTATGTATAATACACATCTACTGACAACTCCGCAAGATGACTCAATGCTTCGTCATTTGAGCTCACTGTATGTATCAGTTATACAGGGTGTCCGGTAAAGAATGGATAACCTTGAAATGTCTTATAGTATAACTTATGGCCGTTCAGAAAAAAATTGAAACAAAATATATCATAAAATATAGTACCTAAGATATGATTTTTTTAAAGGAAAGGTCAAATTTTTTTACCTTGTTTTACTTTTATGAGCACTACGATCAGAAATGAATGGATTCCATCGGTTTGTTGTTATTTTATTATTATACACGAACTATGCTATCGATAGCGCGGTGAATAGTATGACTAGCTATTGCACCTTTTTATTAAAAAATATAATTATCGTGATTTACTTTGAATCAGTGTTAAAACGACCACCTGGCTATTTTATTGGAATTTGCTAATTTTTTAATAAAAAAGTGCAATAGCTAGTCATACTATTCACTGTTTATCTATTGGCATAGTTCTTCTTGTGGTAAGTAACAACAAACCGATAGGTTCATTCATTTCGAGTCGTAGTCTGAATCAAAATTAAAACAAAGGTAAAAAATTAGACCTTTCACCCCAAAAAAATCATATCTTATTTTACTTACTATGATATTTGTTTCAATTTTCCTGAACAGCCATACCCCCCCGGTTGTCCATTCTGACCCCTGTATATTGTTTGTAAATATTCAAATAATCTTTGTGTTTTTTTTGATTTTTCTCAACTCAACAATGCTTTCAGCTCGAAAAATGGACTGATGATGGTTATATTTCATTAAAACCGAAACTGTTCCTCAATAGAGAGTTTCATTTCGTAGAGACTAGCTACCTGGCTGCTTGCTCCTTTATCCTCTTATTGTCAAAATTTTGTTTCTTGCAACCACTTTAATGTATAAGCTTATATATTCTTGTAAACAAGTACAGAATGCACCTTTAAATTACCGAAAGTAAGTTGCTGTGCGACCAGACACACAAGATCACCCCCCTCCCCCTCTAGTTCCGCTCTTGACACAAACACAATAGCCTATGAAATATCAGAATGTTAAATTGAATACTCTACATATCTACATATGGATTAAATCAAATTTTCTATCTCCAACTTTCATAAATATTTATTTACAATATGTAAAAAAAAAAACGTTAGCAAATATTGCAAGAAAAAAGAGAAGATGAAGAAAGAGAAGGAATCATAAAAAAAAAAACTGTCGTGAACAAATGTAACAATTTAAGGATGCACAAAAAACCATTGAGATGAATTCTAGTGGAAAAGTGAATTCTTATTATGTTGGCATTTCTGGAAGTAGTAAGAAAAGAATTAAATCACATTCAAGTAAATATTCACAAGCGAGAGAGAAAAGAAAGGATTCAATATTATAATATTAAAAGAGAGAGAAATTTATAAAACACTAGTCGCAATGCCCACCCTCGGCGGGTGGTTTTTTTCGACATCCCAGGCCATTTAGACCCCGTCTATATTTATTTCAATTGGTGATTGGTAACCATTTCGATTGAAATAAATTTTTTCGCCAGTGACGGGGTGCGAACCCTTAATTGTTGACACCAGAATTTACATGGTTCAAATTGAATCAAATTAATAGAATCTGTGATCTGCATCTGCATCTACCTACAAAACATGATTTAAAATTTTTAACAAAAAAGTACAATACTTTATTTCAAAGTGAATCACTCAAGTTCCTCAGTTCAACTTTTCTTTTCAAAGTGAAAAATACTTTCTCTCTATATATATTTGATATATAGGGTAAGAGAAAGTAAAAATACAACAGCTGCAGAAATAGTGACTTAAACGTTGAAATTTTTAAATATGAATAGGAAGGGAGCCAAGAAAGAAATCAGACAAAAATTTAATCAATCTTTATCTAATTTTTAATTTCGATTGCGGACGTTTCGGACGCGAATTGCGTCCTTCCTCAGGAGTATCCCATCTGTATTTTACTAACAACCGATTGTCCTGAGGAAGGACGCGATTTGCGTTCGAAACGTCGGCAATCGAAATTAAAAATTAGATCAGAATTGATTAAATTTTTGTCTGATTTCTTTCCTGGCGTAACCATTTAAAAATCTAATAATAATTTTATTTTTATGAAAAAAATAATAAAAATGAATCGGTCAATCTTTATTTAATGAAAACAAAAATGACGTTTCAATTCTCGATTGGAATTATCTTCAGAATATTTTATTTTTATGACAATATTTTGTCTTCTTCTTTCCTGATCATCCTGTAATAGGAGATTTTTCTCTTTGATTTGTTCTTTTAAATTTTAGTAAACTCTAATAATTTTCCCCTTTTGAATACTCATCGCCCCCCACTTATTTATTGCCCCTCTGATATCCCAAATCGCCCACTTGGGGCGATCGCCACCGGGTTGGGAACCACTGAACTAGAAGATTTAGAGCGAATTTAAAAAAAAAATTTTATTTAATGTGAATAATCTAAAAAAATTATTTTTTTTTTTGAAAATTGTAGATATTTTAAATAGCTTTAAATAAAAAAAAATTGAGGTCGATAGCTTCAAAATTGTGGCTTCTGGAACCTCTCAAAACCAGCAGATCGAGACGCGCACCTCTTTTAAATATAAATTCAAAAAAATTTATTTATTTCAATTTTATTCCCTCATTTGATATTCTCGTAAAATAAAAGGTTATAAAAATTTTGTCACGTGAATACAAATTGACACGTGCCATTCATTGGTGCCAATAAACATAATGAAATTTATTTTTCTTTTTTTTTTTTATTATTTTGTTCTATGTTCTTTGTTCTCTGCATGTATGCATGCCTCCCCTAAAACACATACTGTACATACAAACCTCCCTAAGGAGGAGTCTCCGTCATGCATTATTGACGATAATAGCCCCAAGGATCCGTGCATTTGGTTACAACCCCTCAACACATTAGAATCCCCCGGGTGCTTAAAGTCGTCCTCGTCCTCGTCCTCGTCGTCGGCGTCGTTTGCTTTGCTTTGATTCTTCGCTTCTATTCACCCTAAGGCCCTTCAAGTCCTCCTACCCCCGTCGACGTCGTCTATGCAAGGAATTTTAATCCAAAAAGGAGAAAGAGATGGTGGGGTGGCGGAATATTGTACGTACCATTTCCGAAAAAAAAAAACGTGATACTCACTATAAGGGTTACAAAGAATCAACATAGAAAAAAATCACTTGAAGGGAGAGAGTTGGCTACTAAAAAAAAACGTTTATTGAAGATGAAAAATAGTTATTTAAGGAAAGGAAATTTATTATAAATAGCCACATGGCCCGATTATAGAGGTCAGTGGAAGTATTTAAACCAAAGTTGAATAAAGATGGCCTCCGATGCCGAAAAAGTTCATCAAAAAAAGATTATTGAAATATTAATATAAACCCCCTGTTTCTATCGATACTATAACCAGGGCCGTCTTAAGAAATTCGGCGCCCGTGGGCTACTAGAAATAACGCGCCCCTCTTCCTAAGAAAATACACAGAATGGCAAATGGGAGCGGGGTGTCCGGAAAAACTTCTGCGAAACTGCTTCAAAACAAATTTAATAAAGATACATAGTTGCAAAAAAAAAATAATAAATAAACGAATTTCTTTCTATAATATAATCTGTTTATCGTTTCATTATGATCCGCCACTGATTGTAATATCGTTTGTCAGCACAATTGGAAGAAATAAAAATAAGTTAAATATTTTAAGAAAGTGTTTTAATTTAAAAATAAGTGAAAACTAATAAAATGAAAAATGAATTTTTATAAAACTAATAAATAAATGACTAATAACTAAATAACTAATAAGAACAAAAAAATATAGGTATTACCGCCCCCAAAAGGCTTGTGCCCTGAGGCTATAGCCCATTTAGCCCTGTGGTTAGGGCCCCCATGACTATAACACAATAAATATATACATTTGGACCGTTTATTTTGAAAGTGGTGTAAGTCCATTTTCTATTGTTTCGAGAAATTGAAAGGTTAACATATCTGTTTATTAAAAAATCTATTTAGCGACCAATTTTCAATTGTACAAAACATTGGATTTTTTAAAGAAATTTACCTCTAGCAAGTTATACATAGAAAATTTACATTAATTTAAGCATAAATTATGTGATACCTCATTTTAAAAAATGGACTTACACCACTTTCAAAAAAAATGGTCCATTTAATGCCCGTTCGTACCAACGCATCTTAGAGCTCGTTTTATATCTTACAATTAAATTTGAAATCAGGAAATCGGGTCTTACAAGTAAAGTAACCCAAACATGAAATTCCGATTTCATTGAAACTTGGGACAATTAAATAAATGATAAATCTATATATAAATTTGAAAAAATTTCGACCAATGAATGAACAGTTTATCTTAAACGATATATTGACTGACTTATTTACAGTCTATTTAAGCGTTGTTTGAAAAAACAAATTCCATCTCTTTTCAAACAAAGCTCTACCGAGTTAATATTTAAGTTAGCTATCCCCTTGGGACTTAACACGAAGCTTTTGAATAAAATCGCCCAAAGAGTGCTAGTACCTCTCTGATGTATTTTTTTTTTTTTTAATTTTACGGTTTTCTCAAAATTCCAACGATTTTAATTGATAGCTAAATATTTTTCGAGATCTATTATTTGAAAAAGATAATAGTATTCAAAATACCTCGATTCGGACTTTAACTGAGTCATAGATATATTTAACAAGACATGTGAGTGTTCTTTATTGATGAGGCCAACTCACATGTCTTGTTAAAAAGATTTTAATTGAATATTAATTATATGAGTTTTCTTCATTGGCCAAAATCAGACAGTATATAAAATTTTTTATTTATTGATTTTGATTAAGGTGCGCGTCTCGAAAAACGGTTAGAACACTATAGATTACCGAGTAACTCGAGGCGGCAAGAGATGGCGTTAGTGTTCCCCATAGGAATATAAGGGATTTTTCCCATTTCATTCTAGAGCTTCCAGCTAATTAATTAAAGGCAAAAAATTAATTATTTTTGAAAACAATGATTACTAATTTAATTATCTACAACTTATAGAGCTCCTTTTTTTTAAATATCATTTATTTAATGCGATTAATCTAAAAAAAAAAAATTTTTTTTTTTTAAATCAAAAAAAAGGGCTTCTCTAGCTTGAAGATATTTTAAATGGCTTTAATTTAAAAAAATTTGAGGTCGATAGCTTCAAAATTGTGGCCGCTGGAAAGTCCCAAAATTAGCACTCCGAGACGCGCACCTTAATATTCAAAAAACAATAATTTTTTAGATGCTCTTTAAAATGTATATTCTCATTTTGCTCTCAAAATTGTTTGAAACTCACTGAAGTTCATAGGAAAGTGGAGAAATGGTTGCCATGGTAACAGAGTATAAATATTTTCCCCCGCCCGTGACCCTTGGCTCAAAGAGAAGACAGTAGCTTCTCGTCCCGAGGTCCCGGGTTCACTTCCCGTCCCAAGTGAGAAAAATTTATTTCATTTGAATTGACTACAAATCATTTGAAATAAATAGGGATGGGGTCTAAACGGCCTTAGATTTTTTCATTAACTATATTTAGTTATCTTAATTATTCAATTATTTATTTATTATAGACTTAATTTACTTATTTATTTTTTATTAATTTAATTAGTGATTAATTTAGGGTGTGTTTATTTATTACAAGTATTGGTTGGCTTGTCTCCTGTGCTGGAATATATTGAGGGCATTTCAAAAAGAAAAAAGAAAAAAAAATTCAAAAAAATCTATATTATTACTCTATAATATTATTATTCATTATTCATTTAAACGTCAGAATATTTAATAATTAATTAATTATAAATTTATTCAATTATTAATCTCTATATAATAAATAAATAACAAAAATAAATAATTAGATAATTTTTTAATCAATCAAATTAAAATTAGATTATTCGCAATTTAACTAAATAGATATAAATTTCTATAATAAATAACAGGTGAATATTGATGAACAAAGCATCCATAATTTAATTATTAATTATATAATCCGCTTTAAATGTAATTTATTGTTGTTTTTGTTGTTGTAAATGTAAATACGGAAGACATTTGTCATAATTTCAAAATTAAATAAATAAATTGATTATTGCAATTAGTTAGTAAAAAACTAAAAATTTGTTAAAATTTAAAAAATATGGTGTGACTGATCGCACAGCACAAAACTTTCTTTAATATTTGGTAATCGAAAGTTGTGGTCTGTCCTTGTCTCTTTATGTTCAGTTTCCGACCATTCAAGATATAAAATTTATGCCTAGCCCTCGGGCCCAAGTGGGAACATAACAGCAAGATTAGAAGGTTCCATTTCGATATTAATTTGTAACTAAAATATTAAATTCCATAGCTCAAGATGTGAAGTGAAATCTCAACCTGTGCCTAAAGAAAAATAAAAAATCTGGTGTGACTGGCGCACAGCACACAACTTTCTCTTACCTTCGGTAATCGAAAGTTATGTACTGTGCTTGTCACACCAGATTTTTTGTGTCGACATGTATTTAGTTTCCGACAGTAGGGTACAATTGAATTCAAGATGTAAAATTTATAAGTATGGGAAAATATTTATATTTTGATACCATGGCAACCATTTCTCCTATCTTTTCTATGGAGTACAAGAGTAAAGTGGTCTTCAGAAGATTTCAATCACAAAATGAGAATATACATTTTATAGAGAATCTAAAAAATAATTGATTTTAGAATTTAAAAAAAAATCGTTGGAGCAAATTTTGAGAAAATCGAAAAAAACTGAAAAAGTGCATCAGTAAAGTACTAGTACTCTTTGATCGATTTTGTTCAAAAGCTTCGTGTCACGTCCCATGGGGGTGCCTAACTTAAATATAAAATTTCAACTTCCTAGCTCTTTTCGTTCTTGAGATATTTTGTTCACAGACACACACACAGACACACACACACACAGACAGACAGACCATGTCGCGAAAACCACTTTTTTGGATTCAGAGGACCTCAAAACGTGAAGATCCATCAAAATCTCGACATCGAATTTTTGACATGAATCCAATACTTTCTCTCTATATATATATTACATATATACATAGGTAAGAGAAAGTAAAAAAATTCATCATTTCTTTTGTTATTTTTATATTCAATAATATGATTTATCTAACCCCAAAAAATTCCAAACATAAGCACAATATTTTAAAAATTATTTAGCATTTTTTTTTTTTTATTAAAAATCAATTTGATCAATCTCGTGTGATGCTGATGACGTTGCAACTACGTCAGCCATTCGTTCATCAGATTTGGTTTTAGGGGAAGCTGACACATGTGAATTATGATCTTACACATACATAGACCCTTTATAAGTAACTCAATAAAGCTCTTTGTTGAAAAGCACACGGAAAAATTTCAATTAGGCCTAATTTCTTGTAGATATTAATATTTGAATACAATTTCTAATAGAATGTGAAAGAATAGCACGTAACTCTTAAATTTGTAGGAAAAGAAAATTTGCTGCAAAATCAATATTATCGTTGTTAATTAATAAAGACAGCTCATATTATCATAAAATTTCTGACCGGGAATAAAAACTCTTGTTTCTGTTTTCTATTCGTCTTAAACGTTCAACCACAAAACTAGATTTGGGTAATTGAGTTTATTAGATGGTTAATTTCGTTAAATGGAGAAATTATCACTTATAACAAATTTCTTGATTTGTGCTGCACTTTCGTCTAAAAGTGGGTATCTTGAGTACAAATCTACAGATACATGGTTCGACTCCAGGCAGTGATTAGAGATGAAAAAGGCGCTCGAAAAGTCGATTTTCAATTTTTGAATCGACTCGATATTTTTCGATTCTCGGAATCGATTAATCATTTCTGAAAGTCGACTTTTCGACTTTTTGAAAACTCTCTAAATCGATCTTAGGAGGTACTCAGTAAATATTGAATATGGAAAAGAGCAAGTACAGGTGCAGCAAATAAAGAGAGCCTTTGGATGCCAAATGCTGAAAGGGAGACGTTTCGGACAAAATTTATTCGTCCATCCTCAGTCCTCGTCGGCTTGTAAACTATTTAGGCACAAAGTTATCATTGTTGTTGTGGCTGACACTCGCCTGTTTTTATATAAAAAAATAAACATATGGACAAATTCGTGCCACAACAACAATGACAACTTTGTGCCTAATTAGTTTATAAGCCAACAAGGACTGAGGATGGACGAATAAAATTTTGTCCGAAACGTCTCCTTTTCGGCATTTGGCATCCAAAGGCTCTCTTTATTTGCTGCGCCTGTACTTGCTCTTTTCCATTCCATAACATCAACAGTAACTTCTTTTCAACTTAATATAAGATGTATTAAGTATTTAAACATTTTATTAAATACAACACACACAAATATTGTTTTCAATATTTTTATAAAAGAATATTCTATCCAGGAATTGCACGTGATATGGCACCGAACATTAAAATAAAATATGTATGTTGAGTATCAAAATAAAACATTAAAAAAGAGGAATTAAGAATGCCAAATATCTTCACTAATCCATGTGAGAAAGCATGTTGATTGGTGTGTTATGTGTAGGTTTTAAAAGAAAGATGAAAGACAATCAATGAAAACGTTACAAACTATGTTACCATCGGAAGTATTGTAAGAAAAAAGTCGAAGTCGTCCAGTGAGAATCGATTCTAATCGACTTGAAAGAGTCTCAATTCGAAAATGAAATGTTTCATTTAATAAAATCTCTATTATTCAATTTGCCCAGCAATGGTTTCCAATAAAATTTCATTTTAATTTTAATTTGGGCGATTTTTTTTTTATATAACCTAGAATTTAAAAGAAGTGTATGTAAATACGTCCGAACATATACTAAAACATTTTTATTTGAACACAAATTGACTTCAATAATGGAAGTGATATTATTTTGAATCTGACGCCTGCGCCACCCCCCAATTAAAATCCATTAAAATCGCTGTTAATATTTTAAAAAGCGGCAAAATCATAATAATTGGTTGGGGGGTGTGGAGTTTGAAGAGAGAGGGAGTATTTTTGATGGGCTAATTATTAAAAAAAGACAATAAATTTATTCGCTGTCAAATAATTCATTCTGACACGCGATTATAATGATTCATACTCTTTGTATGATTTTTTTTCCACAAAAAAAAAAAAAAATTGTGCTATAGAAAAAAAAAAGCAAGAGTTGATCAATTGCTTCTTTTATTAAAGGGGATTCCCTCCCCCTTCTTCTCTCTGTGAATCAATCATTAAATAGAATTGTATCTCATTGAATGGCAATGGATCTGAGAAGGAAGAAATTAACGAAACAAGGGAGGAATTTCAAAAAAAAAAAAAAAAAAAAATTGGGAAGGAGGAATTCTTGTCAGTATTTTCTCAGCTTTTTGTCTTTTTTTTGTAACAATTTCATTAATCAGCATTGCGAATAAAATCTTTTTTTCGAATAAATACATTTTTTTTTACTCAATATTAATATATACTACACTGTATAAAAAAATTTTGTAATTTTTGAAAGTCGTTTGAAAATTAGATTGCAATTGTGTGGTAATTTTAGAATTTCCAAACTGCTTTCCAAAAAAATACAATTTTTAACGAAAATTACTATACAATGTATGTAAAATTACAATGCATACTCTATTTTTTGAAGAAAATTGTAATTTTAAAATGTTTTTTTTTTTTTTGTTGTAAATATTTGAACACATACATTTGTAAATTTCGTAGATAAATGCATAGTAGTTATCATTTACAAGGGAAATTTTTAAATTTAGTATTCCAAAACACACTAAAACTAAGATTTTTTTTACAGTGTATGATAAAAACATTTTCTTTTTTGAAATCCTAAAGCGAAATAAATTCTGCTAAATCTGCTTTACAGAGGTCGAACTCTTCTTACTCTTTGATCTAAGAAACGGTGATAACGGTGAACGATAATTTTAATTAAACTCCCTTCATATTTATTTTTTTCTCCCCCAACCAGCCAGGCCTCGACAATTCTGTCCCTTTGACCAGCCTACCATCAGAACAGCCAACATTTTTGCTATACAAAAATAAATAATAAACACATTAAATAAATAAATAGACAAATAAATTAAACAAACACAATAACTAAAATAAATAATCACAATAAATAAATAAATAGATAAAAAAAAAGTCAAATAAAAGATCACAGACGCATCTTATTTTTCGTGAGGGTGAAACATTCATTGCCATATACCGTCACATTCTGGCAAGCCAACAAATGCGTGACGTTCCACGGCCCTGACCCTAGCTCACACCTTAGAACATATTCCAGCTCTCTCCTAAAGTTTATATTGATACAACTAAATAAAATATGATTGAGACAAGCCAAGCTCATGACACACCATCAAACGAACATCCCCCTCTGTCTCTTACATCTATCCTGAACATATGGCAAGGGAATAGAGCATGGTTCATTCTCATTTTGTTTAAAGTGGAATAAAAACACACCTCGTACCTTCCATACGAAAATACCAAGGAGCCCCAATCCGAGGCTTAACCAAAGAATAGAGATAACTCCTAGACGAGCCCTTCCATTCACTCTGCCAAAATATTTTTTATATTTATTTCAATTAAAAAAAAAAGAATGGACCTGGAGATACTTAACGGCTGTATTACATAGATCATTCTCTATATCCCCTATAAATATTTGGAACTCCATTCCCAACCATATCCATGAATTAATCATCTAGTTGGAAGAATCCTTTCTCAAATTAAACATTTTTTTCCAAAATTGACCTCGAATCCGAACAAATGAGAAAATCATCCGCCACAATCCTTCTAACATAGTACAAAGCTTCGATTATTGCCATAGCCTCAGCAGAAAAGAACATATGTATTGAAATTAATTGCTAGCCGATAACAGGTACAGTACGGGAGTCATAGATACGAGCGATGCAAGCTGAAATATTTACAAAATAAAATGATGTGAGAAGGGGCCGAGGGTCCCTGAAATCACGAAGAATTATAAATAGAAATATATAATAGAATAATTTAATTTTAAAGTTAGACTGTTTAGTTTAGCACTTGTTAAAGAAATGGACATACTATTATTATTTATTGGTTACCCGTTCGGGTTAATATCAAATTCTTGAGATGAATAAAATTTTCGTTATTTTGGCCTTCTGCATATAATAGGATATCAAGATCAACCACATGCTACTTTATATCAAAGATTTTTATTATAAATTTTATATTCTTTGTTGTAATTTGAAAACATGATAAGAGAGAAAGTACCTATACAAAATCCAATATTCAAATACGATAGCTTAAAAATATATTTTCTAAAGAAAAATTATTATTAAACGAAATTTCTTTTGATAAACGCAATACAACTTTTTTAATTTTCAATACACGTGTATGCGGAGGTATTATATAAAAGAAATTCAAATACAAATTTTATTTAAGTTGGCTAGAAAAAGTACAAAAAAAAAAAATCTTCTTTAAAAGTACAATGTGAAATGAAATATAAATTTCTATATAAAACTTTTAACGAAAAAAAAAATCAGTTATGACTCTCGCACAGAAGTCTACCTTCAGCAATTGAAAGTTGTGTTCTGTGCTTGTCACACCAACAGCAGTCGACATATATTTAGTTTCCGACAGTACGGTACATTCGAATTTCAAGATGTAAAAGCATGGGAAAATATTTATATTTTGTCGCCATAGCAACCATTTCTCTTATTATTCTATGAAATACAAGAGTAAAGTGATCTTCATACAATATCAAGGACAAAATGAGAATATACATTTTAAAGAACATCTAAAAAATAATTGATTTATGAATTTTAATTAAAATCATTAGAGCCAATTTTGAGAAAATCGAAAAAAAAACTGAAAAGTTCACCAGTAGAGTACTAGTACTTTTTGGCTGATTTTGTTCAAAAGCTTCGTGTTACGTCTCAGGGGGTACCTAACATAAATATAAAATTTCAACCTCCTAGCTCAATTCCTTCATGCTTTAAATTGGACAGACAGACAGACCATATTGCTGAAACCATTTTTTACTTTCTCTTACTTCTATATGTTAATATATAGAGAGAAAGTATTGGATTCGTGTCAAAAAATCGATGTCGAGATTTTGATGGATATACACGTTTTGAGGCCCCCTGAACCCAAAAAAAGTGGTTTTCACGAAATGGTCTGTCTGTGTGTGTGTGTGTGTGTGTGTGTGTGTGTCTATCTGTGTCTGTATTCAATTTTAAGCATGAAGGAATTGAGCTATGAGGCTGAAATTTTTTATTTTAATCAAAATCGGCTAAAAAGATTTTTTTTTTTTTTTTTTTAATTTATTTTCGGCGGTCAGTGACCATTGCCAACATAAAAGAGAACATACAAATAACACTAACATAAAAACACTCTTATAAATAAAAACATTCATCTAAATCACATTTTTATACAAAATGTTTTCTGGGTGATGCTGTTATATTTGAATTTGGGTGGCTATTATAAAATTTTGGAGTTCTTGTATTATTGCTTCGTTTGGATTTCTTAATATTTTCTTCAATGTAAGGGGCGGATCTCTGAAATTCGGGTATAGGGATTGGAGCTTATTGATGAGGTTGAATCTTTGCTGATTATATTGTGGACATTTCATGACCAGGTGTTGAGTAGTAGCCATTCTTGTATGGTCACATGTACAGAATGGTGAGGACACTATTGCAAATCTATGGAGATGGGCAGGACAGGACAGCGTGTATGGTTTATCCTTAGTCTATTGAGCAGTTTTTTTTTTCGATTTTCTCAAAATTCGCTCCAACGATTTTTATTAAAATTCAAAAATCAATTATTTTTTAGAAGCTCTTTAAAATGTAGATATAACTAAATATATCTCGACACAAAAAAAATGGCAAGCACAGAACACAACTTTCGATTATCAAAGGTAAGAGAAAGTTGTCTGCTGTGCGACCAAACACACCAGATTTTTTTCGATCTAAGAAGCATAAATCCAAAATCCAGATTAGGTTCTATTGTTTTCAAACCAAGACTATATCAAAACGACGCGATGTCTTTAAGAAATTTTAACCCGACTATACATAATCCACTACTTTTCCTTATTATATTTAATACTCTTATGGTTTCTCTTTCCCTTAAAAAACACCATTTAGAAATAGTACAACTACGTACAGAGTACTTACACTCGGTTTATTTTAAATCTTTTCTCCCCCCCAAGCATAACGTTAATATTCCTTTTATTTTATTTTTTTTTTAAACTTTTTTTTTTCATATATATAAAAATGCCATAGAGAAAAAGAGAAAGAAAGAAAGAGTATCATTAAATAAATCTTGTTTACTTTCAAGCTTAAGTGAAAAACCTGAAAAAAGGTTTTCTCTTTTTCCCGAATTAAATTCTAAATTCTGTCTTTAATAATATTATTTATTATAATTATATTAAGCAGAGTTATTTACATTTTAGAAGAGGCCTCGTCTTTCTTTAATTTACTTTTCTAATTGTAAAAGTTTCTTTTTGTCTTAGGGGCGGGGGGGGGGGGAGGCATGTTTAAAAACAAAGGTATTGTACTCTAATCTCTTATTAATATAAGAGCAAATTTATTTGTTTTCATATGAAGGCAAAAATAGAAATGCCTGAACCCCCAATATATATATTATTACAACGGTTATCGTCTAAAGTCTTAAATGGCCTGAGTTGCCGAAAAGACTGTGTGAATGTGTGTGTGAGTGTGAGTGTGAATGAGAAAAAGTGTGAATGTTTAAAAAAAAAAGGCAAAAATGGCTAGTGTGTAGATGCCAATAATTTGCTAAATAAATAATTAAATTCAAAATTCATTCAAATCTATATATATATATATATATATATATATATATATATATATATATATATATAAATTCCCTAATGTCCGTCTGTCTGTCTGTAATAATTTAAAGTGGAGTCTGAATGCTGACTCATTAGTTCTTTTATATAGTGGAATCTCACCTAAGGTATGGAATCACAGCATGGGGAAGTGCTGGTGAGCATACCATAAACAAGCTTCAAAAAATACAGGATAGATTCATAAAAATATTAGGTGAGAAGTTGACTATTCGTGACATAGAAGAGGTAAATGAAATGCTAAACATCTTAAAGATAAAAAATATGTATGAAAAAAACCTGTTAGAAAAATACTTTTTTAATGTAAAGATTGACAAGATGGAAAGTGAATATGGAACAAGGTCTATGATGAGAGGTATGGCAATTCAACCGAATTTTACAAATAAATACGGAAAAAGATCACATAAATATGTAATAACTAAACTAATAAATAAAAATAGTCAGTTAACAAATGTAAATAATCTATACGAGCTAAAAATTGTATTGAAAAGTATTTACTACAGAAAAATGTAGAAATGATTATGTAATGACAAACTGGACAGCTCTTCCGCAGATAAACGAGAAGTTTCGTGAAAGGGTTGTCCAAAGTCAAAAAAATGTAACGAAAAATGTAAAAGATCCAGACAAATAAATTGAATTATCTGTCTGTCTGTCACGCTCTATTTAGGCAACTTCCCGTTGGAATTTTAAAATGAAATTTTATATTCATAAAGAGGACCTTCTCGGGATTACAGGAAAATTATTTTCATCCCGAAACTCCCATAACTTTTTGAGTTATTAATTTTTAAAGTTACGATTTAAAATAAGAATTATATACAATACAAAAATCAACAAATTTTTTTTACAGTGTATGTATATTTTGTGTAATGAATATTGAAGTATATTGCAAAAATTTAAAATAATTATTATACCAAACAAGTTTCTAGAATTTGTAGCCGAAACATCTTGATAAATATTTTTGTGTCTTTTCTCCAGAGGAAATAAACTAACATGAAAGGCCTCTATATATTTTTATTCTCCTATCAATCAATCAATCACTCTCTCCCTTTGGACAGTGATGTCAATTTATTGTCAAGAGAATTTAATATTCCACATTTATAAAAAAAAAAAAAAATACTTTCTATGATAATAAGCCGAGTTAATCTTTTTTTACTTTGTCACAGACATGTCATGTGAATAAAAAATAAAAAATAAACTAAATACCTCACTGACAATATTTTTGAAATACTAATGAGAACGTGTTGTTGTTGTTGTTGTTGTTGTTGTAAACTTTTTTTAAGAATCAAACATAAATCAAATCAATGATTTATTATCTCTCTCATAACTTAAAATCAGCAATTATATTTCTCAATTTCTTGAGCGACAAAAATATATTCAAATTATATTGGCTTCCAATTAATTTAGAATAAATCATGACGATTTAAATTTTTTGAAAAGTTCTGATGACTAGTGCACTAGCGACAAGGAAGGAGGGGCAAAATAAATAACCGGAGGGGGAGGGGCTCTATCTTGAGAAGTCTAAGTGCCGGTTGCATCAGTTAGGGTGAGTTTGTTGACCTATAGATAGTTTGTAATGCACAAACCCTCTTCCGGGGGAACAAATCCTGTTCTGTTTGTGAAGGTAGCAACTTCATAAAGACATCTAATTTCAAAAAGAAATATATCTTTTATTTTCACCTGATTTTCACCTGACAAGAAGTAATATCAACTGAAGATATTTATATACAGTGCGAGTCAAAAATATGAGACCACCTGAAAATATTAAAATAAATCAGGATAGATTGCAAATTTAACAAAATTCATTTCATATAGACGGGGTCTATATATATAATATCTAATTGAAAAACTATTTATAATTTATAAAAAGCTTAATGAAAAAATTTGTGAAATTACAAAAAAAAAATTCAATTTAAAAGCATGCTTTTTTTGTTGAGTCAAAAATATGAGACCATCTTATTTTAAAGTCTATTTAATCTAATAAAAAGTGAAATGTAGACACCTGTACCATTTCAAAACAAAATATAGAATCTTTCAATCTAGTCTTTCAATCTTGGTCGGCGGTGAGGGCTGTTCAGACATCTCAACAGCCTAAAGCTGCATAATATACAATTGTCTTATTTATTAAATCACTATGCACAATACGTGTTATTTTTTTCAATGTGTGTACAACATAAAAATATTCATCTATCATTCAACAATTAATTCGACCTGAAGATATGGGAGCGATGCGTTCCCGAAACGTCGGCGAATTAATATAAAGGTTTTTTATTTCCGTTGGCTGCCCTACTCATAGGCCGGTATTCATAATCGAGACTTATTGAACAAGTCAGACTAAAGTAATTGCTTAAGTTCACTTTCGATTCATAGTCACAAACAAGCAATCCTTTGAGTCAGTGTAAACGAGCAGCACCTGGCGGAGACTTGACAAAGTAAAGACTTGTTACCTAGGTCACTAGACCTAACTTATTCGATGTTTTCGTTATTCAGAGTTATTTCTTAAGCCAAGACTAGTTTCAAATAAGTTCGTTCGATTTCATAGTTATTTTTCATGCGGACTAGATAGCAAACAAGTCAGAATTTAACAAGTCAAGTCGAGAGGTGACTTGAGTCTTTGTTTTTGACAGCAGTTGTCATATTTTAATTTTCAAATTATCATAAAAGTAAAAAATTAGTAAGAATTAATTATTAAATTAAATTATTATAGTACTAGATCGACTTGTTCAAAAAAGTCTTACTTCATGGAGTCAGACTTAAGCACGAAAACAAGTTTCAATTATGAATACGGCCCATAGAGTTCCTTTATTCAAAATATAGAATTAATATAGTCCTTCAAATAAAAAAAATCTTAATAATTTAAATATAAAGTTGGAAACTTCAATATTCCAATGGGTCCAAAATTAGCTGAATGCGAAAAAGACATCATCGATGGTTTAATACTTGTAAATAAAATTGAACGACACATTGCATTCCAAATTGAAAGATCGAAGACCGTTGTGCAACAAGTTGTCTTGGAAATTAAAGAGGCAGTTACTTGCTCTGTGAAACAGCTTTCTGGCTATAGCGACTAAGCGCTGTGGGCTGGGCTAAGCAGCAGTTGAAAAACAAAGAGAGTAGGCATACAACTGTCCCTTCAAATAGACCCTTGGGTGCTGTGCCCAGTCGGTAGCCTCGCTTGAATACAAGATCCTTCCTTAACATTTTAACACTTGCATTGCAACAAAAAATATCCTAAATTGGCAATAAACTTGCCCGCCTGAGGCCGGAGGCATTCAATTTGCAGACAAATAGAAAATATCAACAAGACGTAATAAACTTACAGATAAGCTGAAGTTAGGAGAATATTCAACACCTTGCCAAATATCCTAGATATATATTTCTGACTGACAAAATGAATAATAACAAAAAAATAAGGAATAGATTGCAGATTGCATATATATTCGTGAAGTTAGGATGCTAGTGCCAGGCTTGTGTTTCTAATATCACGCCTTTGGTAATTCTTAAACACAACTTTGGGCTAACCAGACCTTGGCTATAATTCACCATATATCTAGCTGAAATTACTCAAAAGTTTGGTTATCTGATTGGTAGCAAAATGGCGACGAGATCTGATGCCCTAGCCTATAACATATTATAAAATATAAAATTTCTAATATTTACAACCCCCAATTCTACTACACATTTTAGAAGCGAAACTTTCATTTACTATTCGAGACACATTAGTCTTTAAATGGAGAACTTGTAAACCAAAAGGAAAATAACATCATAAAAAAATTTTCAAAAATAAACTATTTTAGTACAAATAGCTATTAACTTAACCACCAATTAAAAAAAAGAGCATTGCCCTTTAAAAAATATATATTTTCTCTTTGATCCTAAATTTTCCACTCTTTTTCTCAAAAGAATTTTTGTTTTATTTTAAGAATCCGTTTGACTTTTTAGAGATTGTTTATTATTTATTTATCCCTTTTTGTTTTTGTCTCTCATTGACGATCACAATAAAAAATACTTTAGTTTTTCTCGCAGAACAGACGAAATATCAATTTGAATATGTATAAGGAGGAGAGATAAAAGGAAAAACATAAAAACGCATGGGATATAAAAAATAAAGAAAGACAAAGAATAATCTACTCTTTTAAATAAAAGAATTCCTTCATATATAAGGATGTGTGTGTGAGAAATATAATTTTTTTTTTTTTGGTCATTTCATTATTATTATTATTATTTTGTTCTTTTATAAGTTAGAGAATAAAATTTTTATATTGCATATAATAACGACTTGTTTTGTTTTTTTAGTAGATGATGTATTTTGTTAATATTAAAATAGAGTTGTGGGTCATTTTTAAAAATTTTTCAAAGAAAAAAGAACCTTCCTTTCTATAAAATAACAACCCCAGTTCTTGTTACTTCCCTGTCAACTAGATTTTTTTTTAAATTTATTTAACGTCTTTTTCGGCATCCGAGGCCATTTAAACCATGGATTGGTGCCCAATTTTTTCAATCATTTGTTGCATGAAACGGGATGCAAACCCCTGACTCTCAGCACCTGTCAGCTATATTAAATATTTTTAAAATAATTTTTAAAAATTTTACCAAGAGCGGATACAGGGAGGGGGCAAAGGGGTAATTACCCCCTCCCCCGAGATAAAAAAAAATACTTTTTTTAGAAAAAAAAATTAAAAGTAAAATTTTAAAAATTAATACTTAAAAATTTGATTTGTATTTATGTTCTGGCAAAGTACAGCATGCGCCTTTAAATTACCTAAATTAAGAAAAATTGTGTGCTGTCCGACCAGTCACACCAGATTACCCCCTCCCTCCACTCCTGAGAAGCGCCCCTGGATCCGCCCTTGATCAGACCTTTATAAACATATTTTTACAAAATAGAATTATTATACTTGTAATATGTTGAATAAATATAATCTTATACTTTGGACAAAACGAAGGACCACACGATTTGGATAAAAGAGCCACATGCGGCTCGCGAGTCGTGGGTTGCCGACCTCTGGTCTAAGGGCGCGAATATTAGTCACAGCAGAAATTTACTAAATGATTGCTAAAATCTTATAATAATTAATAAAAAAAATAAAATAGTTGGTATTAATACAAAAAAATATTTTTAAGGGGGGGGAGGCGTGGTAACAGAGTTTGGAAATTATTATTCTTCGTGCCATGATGTAGTGGTTAGAATGCTGGCCATTTGTACCAAGGGTCGCGGGTTTGCATCCCGTCCAAAGCGACAAAATTTATTCCAATTGAATTGGATACCAATCAATTGAAATAAATAGGCACGGGGTCTCAATAGCCTCCGATGCCGAAAATGACCTTAAAGACTTAAAAAAAAAAAAAAACTAAATACTAATATTCTGGCCGTTTGATTTAAAATTAAATTATTTAATGAAAATAAATTATAGTAATTTTCGTTAAAAATTGTGTTGTAATTTACGAAAGCAGTTTGGAATTAATAGAACCACGTGAAATTAAGTAGCTTAAAAAAAGTAAGTAGTCGAGATGGTGAAGCATGGGCGGATACAAGGGGGTGGGGGTAAAGGGTAATTACCCCCCCCCCTTCCCCGATATTTAAAAAAAAATACTTTTTTGGCAAAAAAATTCATTTTTAATGAAAAATTTTAAATATTAATGCTTAAAAATTTGATTTGCATTTATATTCTGGCAAACAAGCAGATGGCGCCTTTAAATTACCGAAATTAAGAAACAATTGTGTGCTGTGCGACCAGTCACACCAGATTACCCCCCTCCCAGAGAAACTCCTCTGGATCCGCCCTTGTGGTGAAGACGTTGTACAAGTTCATATATGAAGGAAAGAAACCAAAAGCTCGAGTTCAAATCCTTCGAGGGACAAGTTTTTTTTTTCTCGCTCGTGCCAAAACAAAACATTTTCACTCTAATTTTCAAGCAGGCTTTCGAAAATTACAATACATTTATAAACGGTTTGTAAAATCAATTTTATAGTGTACACAAAAATTGTAAAAAAATAAATAGATTTAAATAATGCACAAATTAAACATAAACACCGTCGTTAATTCTTTCCGAAAACTGGAATTCGAGTTCACATAGCAAAATCGGAGAACTCTAGATGCTATAAAAGACTTTATTATACTTGTCCTAATTTGTTTGCTATTTCTTGTTTGTTACAGATTATGGCCGTCCTATGCGAGTGCACATAACAACCTGGGGACGTTAATGGCAGACAGTGAAGAAGCGGAAGCTCATTTTCTGGCTGCCATACGTTTCTCCCCTCATCATGTCAACGCACACTACAACCTGGGACAAGTGTACAGGTATGTTAAAGCATCTAAAGTTAAATAAAGCCTGAATTGTATCCAGAAACAAAAGAGTAAAAAAAAAAAAGAATTTTTAATTTAATAAATGATTGCACCCCTTAAACAAATATTTAAATAAAGAAATGTAAGAGGGAAGGAAAATGGTCGGAATTTATATTTTATGAATAAAAGGAAATTTCCGCTTAGTTTGCAGATATTTATAACTCAAATAATAATAATAATAATACTCTATATAGCTTGCAAAAAAAAGTCTCCCAAAGTAAATTGGCTAATTTTCATTGATAAGAATAGGGGATGAGCGAGAAAGAGAAAAGTTAGTTGGTGCCATTCGTAGGCATTGGATAATCAAAGTGTGAAAGGCATATGCTTTGCTTGGGAGAAGGAATAGTGAGCGAGTGGAGTCCCTTTCCCCACACCCTAAAACCCTCTAACGAGCTGCAATCACAGCTGCCGACAAGATCGCCCTCCCCACCCGCTCATATCAAACGGAAAAAAATCACGAACATACCCCTAGGCTCATATTTTATGCATTAAATTAGAATGAGAGAGAAAGAGAGAGCAAGCGGACCACTTAGATATTTAAAGAGACGCTCCAATTCTAAATTTTTGATTTTTTTTTACTATTTAATAAGTTATTTTTTGAGCTACTGTCCCTTGAGTTGTGGTCTTACACTCTCGATAAAATTTTAACTTCGTGTAGTAATTAAAAGGAATTTATATAGATCGGTGATTCCCAAAGTGGACTATATCGGCCTCTAGGGGTTGACGACGAACTACAAGGGGTCCATGTGAGCGAAAAAATGAATTGGGGGTCTGTGGCACAGATCAGACATACAGTGGCGTACCGAGGGGGGGCGAGGGGGCGGTCCGCCCCAGGCCCCGAGCCGGCATAGGCCCCCATATATTTATAAAAAAAGAAAATTTAATGAAAATTTCCCTTTGAAAGGCCCCGGGGCCCTCAGGACTCAAGTAAAAATGGGAAAATTTAGATAAAAAAAAAGAAAATTTAATGAAAATTTCTCTTTGAGAGGCCCCGGGGCCCTCAGGGCTCAAGTAAAAATGGGAAAATTTAGATAAAAAAAAACAAAATTTAATGAAAATTTCTCTTTGAGAGGCCCCGGGGCCCTCAGGGCTCAAGTAAAAACGAGAAAAATTTAATAAAAATTTCCCTTTGAGAGGCCCCGGGGCCCTTAGGGCTCAAGTAAAAATGGGAAAATTTAGATTAAAAACAAAAACAAAATTTAATGAAAATTTCTCTTTGAGAGGCCCCGGGGCCCTCAGGACTCAAGTAAAAATGGGAAAATTTAGATAAAAAAAAACAAAATTTAATGAAAATTTCTCTTTGAGAGGCCCCGGGGCCCTCAGGACTCAAGTAAAAATGGAAAAATTTAGATAAAAAAAAGAAAATTTAATGAAAATTTCTCTTTGAGGAGGCCCCGGGGCCCTGGGGGCTCAAGTAAAAATGGAAAAAATTTAGATAAAAAAAAAACAAAATTTAATGAAAATTTCTCTTTGAGAGGCCCCGGGGCCCTCAGGACTCAAGTAAAAATGGGAAAATTTAGATAAAAAAAAAAGAAAATTTAATGAAAATTTCTCTTTGAGAGGCCCCGGGGCCCTTGGGGCTCAAGTAAAAATGGGAAAATTTAGATAAAAAAAAACAAAATTTAATGAAAATTTCTCTTTGAGAGGCCCCGGGGCCCTCAGGGCTCAAGTAAAAACAAAATTTAATGAAAATTTCCCTTTGAGAGGCCCCGGGGCCCTTGGGGCTCAAGTAAAAATGGGAAAATTTAGATAAAAACAAAACAAAATTTAATGAAAATTTCTCTTTGAGAGGCCCCGGGGCCCTCGGGGCTCAAGTAAAAATGGAAAAATTTAGATAAAAAAAAAGAAAATTTAATGAAAATTTCTCTTTGAGAGGCCCCGGGGCCCTCAGGGCTCAAGTAAAAACAAAATTTAATAGAAAATTTCCCTTTGAGAGGCCCCGGGGCCCTTGGGGCTCAAGTAAAAATGGAAAAATTTAGATAAAAAAAAAAAACAAAATTTAATGAAAATTTCTCTTTGAGAGGCCCCGGGGCCCTCGGGGCTCAAGTAAAAATGGGAAAATTTAGATAAAAAAAAACAAAATTTAATGAAAATTTCTCTTTGAGAGGCCCCGGGGCCCTCAGGGCTCAAGTAAAAACGGAAAATTTAATGAAAATTTCCCTGAGAGGCCCCGGGGCCCTTGGGGCTCAAGTAAAAATGGGAAAATTTAGATTAAAAAAAAACAAAATTTAATGAAAATTTCTCTTTGAGAGGCCCCGGGGCCCTCAGGGCTCAAGTAAAAATGGAAAAATTTAGATAAAAAAAAAACAAAATTTAATGAAAATTTCTCTTTGAGAGGCCCCGGGGCCCTCAGGACTCAAGTAAAAATGGGAAAATTTAGATAAAAAAAAAGAAAATTTAATGAAAATTTCTCTTTGAGAGGCCCCGGGGCCCTTAGGGCTCAAGAAAAATGGGAAAATTTAGATAAAAAAAAAACAAAATTTAATGAAAATTTCTCTTTGAGAGGCCCCGGGGCCCTCAGGGCTCAAGTAAAAATGGGAAAATTTAGATAAAAAAAAACAAAATTTAATGAAAATTTCTCTTTGAGAGGCCCCGGGGCCCTCAGGGCTCAAGTAAAAATGGGAAAATTTAGATAAAAAAAAAACAAAATTTAATGAAAATTTCTCTTTGAGAGGCCCCGGGGCCCTCAGGGCTCAAGTAAAAATGGGAAAATTTAGATAAAACAAAATTTAATGAAAATTTCTCTTTGAGAGGCCCCGGGGCCCTCGGGGCTCAAGTAAAAATGGAAAAATTTAGATAAAAAAAGAACAAAATTTAATGAAAATTTCTCTTTGAGAGGCCCCGGGGCCCTCAGGCTCAAGTAAAAATGGGAAAATTTAGATAAAAAAAAAAGAAAATTTAATGAAAATTTCTCTTTGAGAGGCCCCGGGGCCCTCAGGGCTCAAGTAAAAATGGGAAAATTTAGATAAAAAAAAAAACAAAATTTAATGAAAATTTCTCTTTGAGAGGCCCCGGGGCCCTCAGGGCTCAAGTAAAAACGGAAAATTTAATAAAAATTTCCCTTTGAGAGGCCCCGGGGCCCTCAGGCTCAAGAAAAACAAAATTTAATGAAAATTTCTCTTTGAGAGGCCCCGGGGCCCTTGGGGCTCAAGTAAAAATGGGAAAATTTAGATAAAAAAAAAAATTTAATGAAAATTTCCCTTTGAGAGGCCCCGGGGCCCTTGGGGCTCAAGTAAAAATGGGAAAATTTAGATAAAAAAAAAAACAAAATTTAATGAAAATTTCTCTTTGAGAGGCCCCGGGGCCCTCAGGGCTCAAGTAAAAATGGGAAAATTTAGATAAAAAAAAAAAAAAAATTTAATGAAAATTTCTCTTTGAGAGGCCCCGGGGCCCTTGGGGCTCAAGTAAAAATGGGAAAATTTAGATAAAAAAAAACAAAATTTAATGAAAATTTCTCTTTGAGAGGCCCCGGGGCCCTCAGGGCTCAAGTAAAAACAAAATTTAATAAAAATTTCCCTTTGAGAGGCCCCGGGGCCCTCAGGGCTCAAGTAAAAACAAAATTTAATGAAAATTTCTCTTTGAGGCCCCGGGGCCCTTGGGGTTCAGGGATATACGGTATTTTAAAAATATTTTTGTGTATAGAGGAGAGGGATATTTAAAGATGAGGCCCCCCAAAAAAAAAAATTCAATATAAGGCCCCCTCTTCTAGTTCCGCCCCCAGGCCCCCAACTGCCTCGGTACGCCTCTGCAGACATATTACATACAGATCTTCATCTCTAGGAAGTGGAAAAAGGTTTCAGCGCCTATTCCAAATCTTCGAATTAAAAAAAGAAACAAACTGAGGGAGATTTAAAGATTAGGAAAATCTCACTAAATTGAACCAAAATATAGAAAATGTATGTATGTTTTTTTTTACATTCCGTTGAATTAAAGTAACAAGAGCCATGGGCTGACTTTTTTTAATATTCCTTGAGGGAGAAAGAGAATAAAATTAATCATTTATTCTTTGACGTATAAAAGAGTTTAATATAATATGTAAAAGATATATATAATGTTAGATAAAAGTTTCATTGTTCTCTTTGGTCATTTAATATTTATAGACGAAATTAAATATCTAGAAGAGAGAAAGAGAGAAAAAGGCGATTAATTGAATTGAACATTAACAGAAATGAATTAATAACTTTGTGTGTAAGAGTGGAGTGGTGGGGGTGGGGGGGAGAAATCCCATTTAAAATTTCTTAATTAAAATATTTTATCTACAAAATTAATATTTAATTAAGTAATACGTTCTACTAACCAGTAGGTAAGGCAGTAAAAAAGAAATGATATTAATAATAACTTATATTATTAAAGTTTTATGACTTTTACGTTATTTTTTTTTTTAATGTAATTTTAAATATAATTAACCACGTGTTCATGAAGATTTAAAAGTTTTTATTACAAATTCTTTTTTTTTTATTATTATTATTAGTTTAACATAGCAGAACAAAGGATTTTAGATTTTTTGGACTCCTTTATACTTCCTCTTACCCCTTCCGGGATATGACCGAGCTGCTGCTCTTTTGATAAAATTGGAAAAAACTAAAAAATAATTATACCTCAGGGAAATACTAGTATTCGAAGTCTCCCAAAGACAAAACCGAGCTTAATTTTATATTGGTACTTAATATATGAGATAAATCAGAGCACATTTTTGAGAAAATTGGAAAAAAAATCCATCGGTAAAGTAATATGTATTATTCGAAGTCTTCCAAAAACGAGACTTACAATTGTTAGTGAAATTTGTTTTGTTTTAATTTAAGATCATAAAAAAAAGAGAAACACATTGTAAAAATTATCTTTGATAATTAAGATATATATTTAATTTTTTTAGAGGAGGTCATACGACATTATTTTAATATGAACTCCCCTTTCTTTCTTTTACATTTTAAAATTCTCAAACAGCTATTTTTTGTTGAAAATTATACTCGATTTATTTTTAGATTATGGGCTTATAAAAATCAGACAAAAAAAATAATAGCATAAAGGTAAAAAATATAAAATTGAATTCAAGTGTACCTGGCATGTATTATGTAACAGCAGATGAATATCAGGATTGTAATTTCAATTGTAAATCGGAGATATTTCATTTTTTTTCTTTCATCAAAAATACGAGTACGTAGAATTTCATTTTCATTGCGAGATTTAATTATTTTTATATATAATGTAATTAAATAGACAAAGTGTTTAAATGGCCTCCACGCCTACGGGCTTGGTCTAGTTGGTAGCGTGCCTACCTTCTATACCGAACGTCGCGGGTTCGGACCCCAGGCAGTCCGATGATTTTATTTAAGCCATTTGGATACCAAATGGCTTAAATAGAAATGCCTGGACCCCCAATAGATACTATAAATAATAACGGTTATCGTCACAGTCTTAAATGGCCTAAGTTGCCGAAAAGACTGTGAATGGGTGTGAGTGTGAGTGTGAATAGGAAAAAAGTGTGTTTTTTATAAAAAAAAAAAAAAATGGCCTCCCCGTGGGTCAGAACACACGAAAATGGATTAAAAAAGAATTAATAATGGCCATCTTAAACAGGGTAAAGTCGTTTCGTTATGAGTTAGCCAATATAATTTACGGTAGAAAATAATGTAGTCTTCGAAACGTCGGCATAGGAAATAAATGTATTGGATCGAATTTTTGACATGAATTCAATACTTTCTCTCTTTATATAGGTAAGAGAAAGTAAAAATGTTTATTTAAAATAAATATTTTTGTCTAATTATAACAGATGCATATAGCATAATGTTTCGGCATATCTAACCTGCCATCTTCAGGAAATCAAACATTAAATTAAAATAGAAATCTTTAACTTCATTACCACTTTTGTGTTAAGGAATTAACATGTATGACTTGGTGTTTGTTGATGCTATTTTCCTGATGACATGTTAGATATGCCGAAACAATATCAGTTAGAATATAATTAGACAAAAATATTTAATTTATATAATAATATGCCACCTTCCAAAGAAAATACTAAAAAAAAAAAAATAAATACGTATATGCAATTGATGAGTTCAAAGAAGATAACAATAAGTATTAACATTTGAATGATATTATTTTTGGACTAGATCCCACATATTTCTTAGAAAAAATATTTTTTTTTTGTCTTCTCGTCTTTTGAGTATTAAAAAAAATAACAGCCCCACCTCGCATATTTCAAGGACTTAAAAATTAATTACAATATGTTGTCCAGATTTAAAAAAAAAAATTTATCTTTTATTATAAAATTATTATATTTTTTTAAAATATAAAAATAACTCGCTCAGGTTGATGATGATGATGATGATGATGCGCCGGAGATTAACGTCATTAGGGATTTGATCAAACAATAGAAATGATATCCCATAAATTAAAATAAATATTGAAGTGAGCCCCAAATATGCGCAGATGCATTCGTGCCAAATAGGCAAAAGTCAATTCAAATATAGCGAGAGCCTATATAGATATATATATAAAATGAATAGATTGTGATTTTCTACAATGACATGAGAGAGAGAGAGAGAGAGAGAATGTCAATTGATTGAACGAACCATCTCCCAACCACCCACCAATCCAAAAACCAAACCAATTTTCATATGTTCACTTCAATTGTTGTTTTTCAATTTTCATTTCATCATCATCGGGGATTTAGTGTGAAAGTCATTAAAGTCATTTTAATGACGATTTTCAGTCATCAACAAAATGAAAAAGGGAAATAGGAGGGGGGAGAAGACCCCCTTTACAGGGTGTCATTTTATTTGTACTCGGTAATAATAATAATAACTTGATATCAATAAGAGAATTGAATTCCCTTTTCATAATTATGGAATTAATCAAAATATATTATAATAGCCTTTGTTTGAATGTAAATTTTATCTGCTTAGAGGTTCGATTTAAATCATATTCAGGTCTATTCTCTAAGCGAAAACGTTAACTTTTAACATCTGAATTTAGCGTTAATTCATTTTAACACCTCCTTTGCTTTTGCTATTCTCTAAGCAAAAGCTGTTAAAAATTAATTTCATATATACGGGGTAACCAATGAAGTACGGGGCCTGCCATTTACACACAAGAAAGGGAGCACGAGCAGCCAAAAATCAAACCCTCCGATTTTATTACGTTCCGGGAAAACTTAATTCTCCCATCATCAGTCTTTCAAATTGCATTTGTCCTGGAGTTGTCAAAAGGGCACAATACTTTATTTTTGGCTGCTCCTGCGCCCTTCCTTGTGTGTACGGGGTAACTTTAATATTTTAACGCCGTATTTAAAGCATCAAAATGACGTCTTTAACCTTGAAAGTATGGTTATGATTTTGACAGCTTTGAGATAAAAGCAACATGCTAACGTCGCTGTTAAAACTTTGTTTAGAGAATAGCATTTTTTAACGCTGGTGTGTCTACTAGATTGAAAATAACAAATCAAGCATGCGCGAGAGGTTTTCAAGGGATGTAAAAACACGAACAAGCAGAAAACAGCTATCTTCATATGGATTGTTAATATCTGGTGCTAAAAATTAAAATGTTAACGTCGCTAACAATAAGAGGATAAAGGAGCAAGCAGCCAGGTAGTTAGTCTCCACGAAATGAAACTCTCTATTGAGGAAACAGTTTCGGTTTTAATGAAATATAACCATCA
>JAKCPI010006781.1:0-24228 GCA_023213315.1 Euborellia annulipes | reverse complement strand
ATGATTTCTAGAAACACACAAACACTAATACGATGTTAACACTACACACCAAAAACAACTAAGAAAACGACATGTGAACAGGATCAAATACTGCTTGTTGAATGACGTAACAATTCTTTCGGCTTGATTATCAAAGCCTTTGTTGTTACATTAAACTGCCAGGGATCCCGCCACATGTTAATAATTATTTTTTATTCTAATTAAAAGATATAAGTATGTGTATTATAAATTAGTAGGGGGGCAACCAGGTACTGCCTCTGAAAAAATTAAAAATGATACAAAAAAATGTATAAAACCAAAAAATTACAAAAAAATCTTTCACAGTATATACATCCAATTGCCGCGGTGTGAAAGCTTTAAATACTAAAAGATGTATAACATACATTATCAAAATACTTTTTTAACTTATCTTGAAGTGACTTGCCCCCCTGCAAAAAAAAAACTCCTGTCTCCCTTCTTGCAAAAAAAAAACCTGCGGACGCCCATGAGTATGTGTATTAAAAGAAAAAAAAAAATAATAAAATTAAATAAAGTTTCAAATCAAAATATATAATCCATAATTTGAAAGAATATAAAAAAAAAAACTATTTATTATGGTAATTTGAATTTTAATGATTATCTTGACTACTCTGACAACTCATTTCTGTTAAGATTATCGAATGAGGTTATTCAGGATGTGACTTTATTGTTTATTAATTAATTAAAAACGATATTTAAGAATTAATATTAAACTATATAAATAAATATAAAAGAATATTTAAAATTGAATTTGAGAGGTTATATTAGAATGAAGGGTTCCAGCGATTGCTGCCAGATGCCGGGCGATGACTGAAAGTGGTAGAGTCCCTGTATATCAGAGTCTGGCCATACGGGAATTTTTTCTATTGGTCGCGCCATCTTTCTCTTCCCTGATTTTAGCGCCAATTCAAATAATGCATCTCTATGGGATTAAAAAATATTTCATTTAATCCCTTTATATAACGATACCCGTTCAAAGTGTCATGAAATCTTTTTAGAACATTATTTAGAGGTTTCAATTTATAACACATTTTCATCATATGTTAAAAATCTCCATTAATTTTATTATATTGAGAATGCAAAGTTTAGGGTTATATTTAGCTGATTAGAATCTTAAATCACTTTAATTTTGAGTTTATGGTGCATATTTATATATGTATTTAGCTTTACAGTTTATTTTCCTAATTATAAAATAGAGTTTTCTAAGAAAATAATCGATTTAAAAAAAGAATAAAAACAAATATAAATAACGTTAGTAATTAACTCATTGCCAAAATAATGAAATCTTTAAGAATTTTCTTTATTATTAAAAAAATTATACTTATACAAAATTTCAACTCAGAGATTTTATATAATAGAAAAAATTTCAATATCTTAAGGTAAAGGGGGGGGAAGCGCTTTAAATCCCGCACAGCCCCATTTGCCCGATCCCAACATACTGAGGTGAAAATGAAAAACAAAAAATACCAAAAGATACCCGACACATATTTTTAGATCAAAAGAGAACGTCTGGGCACCCTATATTTATGCGTCCGTGATCAAGAGCGGGTCCAGAGAAGTTTTAGTAATCTTGGTGTAACTGGTCGCTCAGCACACAATTTTTTTCTTACTTTCGGTAATTTAAAAGTGCATTCCATTCCGCTTTGTTTACTGAATATACGAAATCAAATTTGTAAGTTTTAATATAAAAAAAATTTTCTCGAATCTCGGGGGGGGAGGGGAAGGGTAATTGCCTCGCTTTCCCCCTATTTGGTTCCTTGTCCGTGATAAAGTCAAAGCTCTTATCAAATTTTTCACATATAGAGTAGACCTAATTTATAAATTCCAAATGTATATTTTAAAGTAAAGTGTAAAGGAAAATAATTCATTCATTTAAATAATATTCTTGAGATTATTTACTTTATATTAGAAATAAATATTACATATATAGCTATGAGAAAGTGAAAAATGACAGATTGGGAAATGTCAAAATTCAAATGTTTTTTCATTAAATAAATTATTTTATAGTTTTACTTACTTTTTATATATAAATAATCATTAAAATATTAGCTTGGTTTCTATAAGTTTTTTTTTGAATAAAATTATTATATAATTAATTAACAAAAAAAAATCATTTTTCTCCATGTATTCAATGGAGCGGTTTGAAAGAAAGATGGTCGACAATTTCTTAATTTTTTGGTCGCTCGTATGGCTCAGACTTGGACAATATTAGGGACTCTAGAAAGTGGCACTTAGGGGACTAACTTTGGGTGTTTTAGCATAGCATTATTTAGAAAATATTTGTTTGGTATTCATGTGTTCTCTAATCGATATTTTATTTTTTTCAAAACCGTAAGTGTTCAAAAGTGAGAGAAGCGATAACAAACAAATATTTTCCGTAAAATATATATAATTAGAGATGTATAAACAGCCTTTGAAGAACGGGGTCGTTCGTCATTCTGATCTCTGAAACGACCCGCTCCCTCCACGACCAAAGTTCATCGCCCTTCTTTTTCATCGTCTCTGACTTCGTCTCATTAAGGACAAGGTTTTTTTTTTAACATTCACACTTTTTTCATTCGGGGGGGGTGCTCAGTCTTTTTCGGCAACTTTGTCTATATAAGACTTGACGATAACCGTTATTTATGATCTATCTATATTTGGGGTCCGTAAGTATTATATTTAAACCATTTGGTATTCAAATGGCTTAAATAAAATCATCCGATTGGGGGGTCCGAACCCGTCGCGGGTTCGGTATAGAAGGTGGGCCAACTACAGCAAGTTTGGGCTTGAAGCAGGTTAATTTACATACTTTGGTGTTGAAAAATATTTAATTTTATATTAATATGTCAAGTTGGATATTTACTAGCCCACAGATTCCCATTAAAAATAATCTGAAATAAAATGAATATAAATATCGTTTAGAAAATCATTGTGTATTTTATGAAACCAATGATGCAAGTGAAACTTTCGGATCGTGGCTTGGGCGAAAATTTCAAAAAATTATCCAATTAAGGTTATTAAAATCGCGTTTTTGAAATCTTAATTTAATAATTGGGAAAATAGGGAAATCAATAGGACGCAATGTTAAAAACTGTGAACAATATTTATTTAGTAATTAGCCGCGCCGCCCGCCTTCGGCGGGCAGCAGCGCTTTATTACCAGGGCTTCGGCCCCCTGGGATTATATATAGACCTATACAGTATATAAGATTGAAGATTTGAATATTTTAAATTATTTTAAAAATTATATTTTATCAATTTAAATTATCTGAATTGCCAAATCTCACAATTATTTTTTTATAATTCATTATATATATTAAATTTCAACTTTCTTATTTTTGTCGTCACGGATTGTTACATCATGGCTTGTAGCGTCATAGCTCTTTACGTCACGCACGTTACAAAGCGACATGCTGATAGAAGAACCAAAAAATTCGTAGTGATATAATAAAAGTTTCACTTTAAAAAATTAACGATTAGATATAATAGTTTTATGAAAAATATTAATACCTTAATAAGGTAAAATTTGGTTTCAAAATACTTTAAAGTTCTAAGCTTTTCTAAGGCTTTAAGCTGTTCGTTAAAAAAAAAAATTACCATATCCATCGTGATAATAAAATGGCAAAATATTATTATCAAGTGTGCTATGGAATCAATATTATCAATAATTTGTATTTTTTGGACATATTCATACCTTTTATCATCTTTGAGGGTTAAAAAAATAGTTACTACTATGCATTTTGATAAAAGATTAAACAAATAATCAGGTGGACTGGCGCACAGCACACAACTTTCTCTTACCTTCGGTAATCGAAAGTGTACTGTGCTTGTCACAACCAGATTTTTTTGTGTCGACATGTATTTAGTTCCCGGCAGTAGGGAATATTTGAATTCAGATGTAAAATTTATAAGTATGGGAAAATATTTATATTTTGTTACCATGGCAACCATTTCTCCTATCTTTCCTATGAAGCACAAGAGTAAAGTGTGCTTCAAACAATTTTGAGGGCAAAACGAGAATATACATTTGAAAGAGCATCTAAAAAATAATTGATTTTTGAATTTTAATCAAAATCGTTAGAGCGAATTTTGAGAAAATCGAAAAAAACTGAAAAAGTACATCAGTAAAGTACTAGTACTCTTTGGACGATTTTGGATTAAAAGCTTATTTTTCCGGTCCCGGGGGCCCTGTTTAACTTAAATATAAAATTTCAACCTCCTAACTCAATTCCTTCATGCTTAAAATTGAACACTCACAGACAGACACACACACACACAGACAGACAGACCATGTCGCGAAAACCACTTTTGGATTCAGGGGACCTCAAAACGTGAAGATCCATCAAAATCTCGACATCGAATTTTTGACAAGAATCCTATACTTTCTCTCTATATATATATTACATATATACATAGGTAAGAGAAAGTAAAAAATTAGACCTTTCTTTTAAAAAAATCATATCTTTGGTACTACTTATGATATATTTTGTTTCAATTTTTTTTCTGAACGGCCATAAGTTATACTATAAGACATTTCAAGGTTATCCATTCTTTACCGGACACCCTGTATATTACATATATAGGTAAGAGAAAGTAAAAATGAATTTCTCTCGAATTTATTCTATTCTATTTTGGGTATTAATATTTAAAATTTTACATTAAAAATAAATTTTTTTTTACGAAAAAAAAGTATTTTTTAAATCTCGGGGGGAATCGGCCCTTTTACCCTCCCCCAACGGTTGAAACTCTCATTCGAAAGGAAAACGCCAAACGACTGTCCTGTAAATAAATATCTGAAAGAAGCAGGGGCGGATTAAAGGTAGGGGCCACCCCCCCCCCCGAGAAGAAATTCACAATATTATAAAAAACTAGTAGTCTAGAGAAATTATGATTTCCGGGCTTTAATTCATAGATAAACACAAAGTCCTTAAAAAAAAAAAAAAAAAAAAAAAGCCCCCCCCGACAAAATTGCATTAATCCGCCACTGAAAAGAAGTGTATATTTTAATTTCTAGTTTTATTATTTTATAATTTTTATTTTTATTTTTAGCAAATTTGGCAAGGAACAAATGGAAGAGTTTCCGAGACAAGTTTCGGGCTACCTTGACCTAGCTTCCCAATATTTTCCCAAATAATATATACTAAAAACACCCAAAAAGTTAGTCCCCCTAAGTGCCACTTTCAGTCATCGCCCGGCATCTAGCGGCAATCGCTGGAACCCTTCACTCTCATATAACCCCTCGAATCATTTTTTAATGTTATTCTTTATATTTATTTATATAGTTTAATATTAATTATTAAATATCGTTTTTAATTAATAAACAATAAAGTCACATCCTGACAACCCCCCATTTCGAAATCGATAATCTTATAACAGAAATGAGTGTAGTTTGTTTTTGCTGTATACTCAAGTGAAGTAAGAAGGAGGTTGAAATTTTATATTTGCCACTCAATTTCAATGATGATTTCAATGCCAAAATGAGAATATACATTTTAAAAAAGCATCTAAAATATAATTGATTTTTGAATTTTAATGAAAATCTTTGAAGCCAATTTTGAGAAAATCGAGAGAAAAAAAATCTGGTGTGACTGGCGCAAGCAGCACACAACTTTCTCTTACCTTCGGTAATCGAAAGTAGTAGTACTGTGCTATCACACCAGATATTTTGTGTCGACATGTATTTAGTTTCCGACAGTAGGGATACAATTGAATTCAAGATGTAAAATTTATAAGTATGGGAAAATATTTATATTTTGATACCATGGCAACCATTTCTCCTATCTTTTTCTATGGAGTACAAGAGTAAAGTGGTCTTCAGAAGATTTCAATCACAAAATGAGAATATACATTTTATAGAGAATCTAAAAAATAATTGATTTTTGAATTTTAAAAAAATCGTTGGAGCAAATTTTGAGAAAATCGAAAAAAACTGAAAAAGTACATCAGTAAAGTACTAGTACTTTTTGGTCGATTTTGTTCAAAAGCTTCGTGTCACGTCCCATGGGGGTGCCTAACTTAAATATAAAATTTCAACCTCGTAGCTCTTTCGTTCTTGAGATATTTTGTTCACAGACACACACACACACCGACAGACCATGTCGCGAAAACCACTTTTTTTGGATTCAGGGGACCTCAAAACGTGAAGATCCATCAAAATCTCGACATCGAATTTTTGACATGAATCCAATACTTTCTCTGTATATATATATTACTATATATATATAGGTAAGAGAAAGTAAAAACTGAAAAAGTGCATCAGCAAAATACTAGTACTAAAAGCTTATTTTCACGCTCCAGGGAGGTGCCTAACTTAAATATAATTCAATTTTCTTGGGGCAAGGAGCGTTCTAGGGTGGCCAGGCCCCCCTGGCATCCCCTAGTTACGCCCATGTTTCTAAGCTTTAACTTGACGCTTCAAATTCTTCAGTAGTTGAATACACAACTAATTTCTTATTTTTTCAGGATAAATCGAATTTTCTCAATTTTCATCACCTCTAACTATTATTATCAGTGGCGGATTAATGCAATTTTGTCGGGGGGAGGGGCGGTTTTTTTTTTTTTTTTTTTTTTTTTTATTTAAGAACTTTGTGGGCATCTATGGCCATTTAGACACCTTTCCTATTTATTTAAATTGGGAACAAATTCAATTGAAATTAAAGCCCGGAAATCATAATTTCTTTAGATTACTAGTTCTTATAACATTGTGAATTTCTTCTCGGGGGGGGGGGGAGGCGATCAATATTGACTTTGGCGCTGAATGCATTATATATGATAGATCGTAATGTATTTTATGAAATGTCTGTCAAAGAACTTAAGAGGTTTTTCTGTTGACCAGTGGCGTAGCGACCGAGGAGCGAGTGGAGCGGCGGCTCCAGGGCGGAGGGCAGGGTGGGGGCGCCGGGCACATATAATAAACAATACGTTTTATTTAATTTTTTGTCTATATTTTGATCCTTTTTGTAGAACAAAAAATTATTTGGATCCTTTAATCAATTAATTTTTGCTCTGTTGTTTTTTGATAGAAATCTATGCATTTTTTTATTTAAAATGACAAACGTTAGGATTCACGGTCAAAAGTAGACAAAATAAAATAAAAATATTGTTTTGTTGACTAAATATGATTTTTTTTTACTTTTAATATTGGCCTAATAAATTAGAAAAAGCATTGAATTACACAGGTCAACAAAAAGATTTTTTTTTTGGATTTCTGCTTTTGTTTAATTGGTACAGGGGTTTGAAAAAATAAAAAAAACCTCAAAATTTGTGTACTTTTTTCAGTTTTTTGCTTATATTTCGTAAACTAAGCATATTCTGTGCACCATAATAGATTAAAAAGTTGTAGAGCATAAAATTTTCTAATATTTGGTTGATAAAACGAATATTTAGACGCAATATTAACCGAGATATGGCCTATCAAAGTTTCTATTTGTTTATATTTCGAGAAACTTGAGACTTTCTTCTGTTTCTCGCTTATATCTCGAAAACTAAACATATTTTGTCAACAATAGTAAAACACAAAATTGTAGAGTATTAAATTTGCTAAAATTTGGTTGATAAATCAAATTTGTAAACTCAATATTAACCGAGATATGGCCTATCAAAGTTTCTATTTGTTTATATTTCGAGAAACTTGAGACTTTCTTCTGTTTCTCGCTTATATCTCGAAAACTAAACATATTTTGTCAACAATAGTAAAACACAAAATTGTAGAGTATTAAATTTGCTAAAATTTGGTTGATAAATCAAATTTGTAAACTCAATATTAACCGAGAAACGGCCTAACGAATTTTTTCTATGTTTTACATTCGAGAAACATGGTCTAACTTTGATCGGCCGTACCTCGGTTAATATTGGGTCTCATATTCGATTTAACAACCAAATTGTAGCAAATTTAATGCTCTACAACTTTGTATGGTACTATGGTGTACAAAATATGCTTAGTTTACGAGATATAAACATGTCCGGTCTTCTTAGTAAAAAATTCGAAAAATTGCTCTAGTTTCTACAAAAGCAAACTTTGATCAAAAAAATTATTTTTACATTTATTTTTAGAGTAGGAGAAACAAAAATTTCATATGAAGAAGCCAGGCTAAAAAATCGTGTTGACCAGTTTATTATATTTTATTTAGTAGATATTGTGGTTAAATTTTGGTATTATACACAGATTATATATGCTGAGCCTTCAGATGAAGATGAAGAAATCTGAGGAATTTTTTTATATGAAAAATTTTTTTTAATCATTTTAGTAATTTGAGATTTGAATTTTAGGTTTAATAAAAAATCTGAAATTATAATAATAATAAGCAAGGGATGAGGAAGGGGATTGATGGTAGAGTTCGAGGGGGAAGGGGGGGGGCGCCAGCAGTTGAGTCGCTCCATGGCGCCAAAATCCTTGCTACGCCACTGCTGTTGACTGAACTCTAGCCATGAAGATGGTCGCATAGTCGACCGAAACGTCGCTGTGGGTTCTCAAATAAAGAAATTATCATAGCTGCTCGACCTTTTATTTTCTATTTTCTACTAAAAGAATATTTAAAATTGAATCGAGAGGTTATATGAGAATGAAGGGTTCCAGCGATTGCCGCTAGATGCCGGGCGATGACTGAAAGTGGCACTTAGGGGACTAACTTTTTGGGTGTTTTAGTATATATTATTTGGGAAAATATTTGTCTCCATTGATGGTCTTCTCAGTAGAACTGCGAATTGATTCTTCAAGAAAGAGACACTTTTGAAGTAATCGCCATTCCCATTTAGTCTTCAACTTAAGAGATGGGCAAAATCGTATTATTTGAAGAACGGGTCGTTCGCCGATCGATCTCTGAAACGACCCGTTCATCGTTCTTTTTCACTGTCTCTGACCCCCCCCCCCCGTTTCATTAAGGACGAAGGTTTTTTTTTTTAACATTCACACTTTTTTCTCATTCCCACTAGGGCTGGACGGTAATGGATGTAATGGATTTTCATTACCGACCTCGATAATGAAAAAAAAACCGGTTTTTCTCGGAAGTCGGTAAAAATTTTTTACCGTAGAGACGCCAATTTTTTGCCGCCCGCGGAATCGGAATTTGCCGCCGCGGAACATTTTTTTTTTTTTTCGCGGAACCAAAATTTTTTCCCGTCAGAAAAAATATTTTACCTTTTTTTTAGAGACGCCAATTTTTTTGCCGCCGCCCGCGGAACATTTTTTTGACGCCAATTTTTTGCCGCCCGCGGAACCGGAATTTGCCGCCGCGGAACATTTTTTTCTCGCGGAACCAAAATTTTTACCGTCCGAAAAAATAAGTTTTTACCGACTTTCGAAAAAAAACCGGTTTTTACCGAATTAGAGGTTCGTTACCGCGTTTTCGGTAAAAAATTTTTACCGGTAAACCGGTTTACCGTCCAGCCCCTAATTCCCACAGTCTTTTTCGGCAACTTTGGCTATATAAGACTTGACGATAACCGTTATTTATGGATCTATCTATATTGGGGTCCAGGCATTTCTATTTAAACCATTTGGTATCCAAATGGCTTAAATAAAATCATCGGACTCCCCTGAGGGTCCGAACCCGTCGCGGGTTCGGTATAGAAGGTGGGCCAACTACAGCAAGCCCGGGGCATGAAACAGGTTAATTTACATACTTTAGTGTTGGAAAAAATATTTAATTTTATATTAATATGTCAAGTTGGATATTTACTAGCCCACAGACTTAATAAAAATAATCTGAAATAAAATGAATATAAACAATGTTTAGAAAAAAATTAACGATTAGATATAATAGTTTTATGAAAAATATTAATACCTTTTAATAAGTTAAAATTTGGTTTCATAATATTTTTTAAGGTTCTAAGCTTTTCTAAGGCTTTAACTGTTCGCTAAAAAAAAATCTGGTGTGACTGGCGCACAGCACACAACTTTCTCTTACCCTTCGGTAATCGAAAGTTGTGTACTGTGCTTGTCACACCAGATTTTTTGTGTCGACATGTATTTAGTTCCCGGCAGTAGGGAATATTTGAATTCAGATGTAAAATTTATAAGTATGGGAAAATATTTATATTTTGTTACCATGGCAACCATTTCTCCTATCTTTCCTATGAAGCACAAGAGTAAAGTGTGCTTCAAACAATTTTGAGGGCAAAACGAGAATATACATTTTAAAGAGCAACTAAAAAATAGTTGATATATGAATTTTAAAAAAAATCGTTGGAGCAAATTTTGAGAAAATCGAATAAAACTGAAAAAGTGCATCAGTAAAGTACTAGTACTTTTTGGTCGATTTTGTTCAAAAGCTTCGTGTCACGTCCCATGGGGGTGTCTAACTTAAATATAAAATTTCAACCTCCTAGCTCTTTTCGTTCTTGAGATATTTTGTTCACAGACACACACACAGACAGACCATGCCGCGAAAACCACTTTTTACTTTCTCTTACCTATGTATATATGTAATATATATATAGAGAGAAAGTATTGGATTCATGTCAAAAATTCGATGTCGAGATTTTGATGGATCTTCACGTTTCGAGGTCCCCTGAATCCAAAAAAGTGGTTTTCGCGACATGGTCTGTCTGTCTGTGTGTCTGTCTGTGTGTCTGTGTGTGTGTCTGTGAACAAAATATCTCAAGAACGAAAAGAGCTAGGAGGTTGAAATTTTATATTTAAGTTAGGCACCCCCATGGGACGTGACACGAAGCTTTTGAACAAAATCGACCAAAAAGTACTAGTACTTTACTGATTCACTTTTTTCAGTTTTTTTCGATTTTCTCAAAATTTGCTCCAACGATTTTTTTTTTAAATTCAAAAATCAATTATTTTTTAGATTCTCTATAAAATGTATATTCTCATTTTGTGATTGAAATCTTCTGAAGACCACTTTACTCTTGTACTCCATAGAAAAGATAGGAGAAATGGTTGCCATGGTATCAAAATATAAATATTTTCCCATACTTATAAATTTTACATCTTGAATTCAATTGTACCCTACTGTAGGAAACTAAATACATGTCGACACAAAAAATCTGGTGTGACAAGCACAGTGCACAACTTTCGATTACCGAAGGTAAGAGAAAGTTGTGTGCTGTGCGCCAGTCACACCAGATTTTTTGGATTCAGGGGACCTCAAAACGTGAAGATCCATCAAAATCTCGACATCGAATTTTTGACATGAATCCAATACTTTCTCTGTATATATATATTACATATATATATATAGGTAAGAGAAAGTAAAAATTATTTTTTTTATTATTTACTTGTAAGATCAAAGTGTAGTATTCTGTTCTTATCAGCTTAATATTCGATACGTTCCCCATCGGGGAACCAGAATATTAAACTGATTTTTGAAAATTGATGGAGTGTTAGGGGCTTGCTCCACCTCCGTCACGGGTTGACCTGGCATTGCAGTACCGCCAGGAACGGCCCACCCTTATAACAAACAAAACAAAGTTAAATATAATATATTTTAATAATAATAACATATTCAAAAAAAAATATAATATAAAAAAAATTTTTAAAAAAATAGGCTACTTTTTTTTTTCAACCAAAAGAGAAAAATAATTTAATTTTTCTTGTTAAAATTGTTGAGGTTGGGCAGGTAAAGTTAATGTAATCGTATATATGTGGAGCACATAACCGCAACCAGACCAGTGGCGTAACCAGGTGGGGCGAGGCGAGGGCGAGCCCCCCCCCGCAGGCGCATCGAGCCATTGGCGCCCCCCGAAACCGGCATAGGCGCCCTACGGCCTCTAAGATATAGCCCAGCGAATGTGATTTTATCATATTCTTTTCATCGATTGTCTTAAAAAATTGATTGTTTTCTTTTAAAATTATATTACAACTTGAATTCTACTATTTTAAATGAATTTAATTCCAAAAATAATAAATAACGTATATAGAGGCTTTATAATTAAAATTTTTTTTATTTTGCAATATATAAGCCTTAATTTGATGTTTTAAGGCTGTGGAGATTTACTCAGGATTCGTATAAGCCTTAATATTTAATTTTTTGAAATTCAAAATTTTTTTAAGCATGAAGAAATTGAGCTATGAGACTGAAATGTTATATTTAAGTTAAACACCCCCGGGACCGTGAAAATAAGCTTTTAATCAAAATCGGCCAAAAAGTACTAGTATTTTACTGATGTAGTTTTTCATTTTTTTCGATTTTCTCAAAATGAAAGGGCTTTTACCATTCTTCAGGCCCGCCCGAATCGGAGCCCCCTGGAAAATCGGCGCCCTAGTTGAGCTTCGCCCCCCCCCCCCGCCCTCAAAGGCTGGTTACGCCGCTGAACCAGACAATAGGCGATTATAAGCCCGAATCATCATCATCTATTTATTTATTTTACCCGTCGACGCAACATATATGTGAAATAATCATCGCATCCTTTATTTATTTTCATATTTATCCGTCGTTTCATCCTCATCCTATTATTTATTATTATATAAATCTCGACATCGAATTTTTGACATGAATCCAATCTATGGGTCATTCTACAAAAATGGGTTAACTTCTCGTAAATGCAAATAATTCAGTGACTAGCAAACATATTGACTTTTTTTAATCAACAGTTAATAGAAAAGTTAATAATTTTTGAGCATACATGATAAATATTGAAATTTAAAAAAATGTAATGAAAATATTCGTCTTTTTAACCATAAAAAGTCAGTCCCCTGGGATGCCAGCTCAAAAAGTGAACATTTATTTCCTCGATCCGAGCGTCAGTCCCTAGCTTTATGTTAAATTTGAAAAATCTGATATTATGCACTATTGATAAAATAATTATGTTTTATATAAGTTTAGGGTGTAAAGATGGCATTGGTGCTCAAATATCGGGCGTTATATGCTTTTATTGTTATTTTTGTGTCGAAAATCAGCAAGTAAACACTCAATTTGCAGGAATATTTTGGAAATTTTTATTTCAACAATATTCTGGATTCAGTGGCGTATTCAGGGGGAGGGGCCAGGGGGGCCCCCCCCCAAAGCCTTCTCCAAAACAAAAAAAATACCTATTGTTTTCCCTAATGATTTTTTTTTTTTAATAATTATTTTATTAACTCTCATAAATTCTAAAATCTAAAAAAAACTTATAAATAATTGAAAAAATCTTTTATATTTTCGAATTTTGTATTAAAATTATTTTTTATTTCAAGAAAAAAAAATTTGTTTTTATTTGTTTTTTCTTTTATAATTATTATATTATCTCAAAAAAATTTCTCCACTTTAAGTTTCTTAGAAAAGGGGGAGGGGGGTTTCAAAAACTTTTGGGCCCCCCCCCCCCAAGCATAAATCCTGGCTACGCTACTGTCTGGATTTGCTGTCTTTTCATTGTTATATTTAAAATATAAAAGAGAAAAAGTATTCTATATCAATTAGCAGTTATTTTGTGATTTATATCAAGATCTTCAGTCCCTTGAAGTTTTTCAACCAGGGGACTGATATAGAACCATACTATACAATATATTTATATAAAAACATCCGAGTGTTACTATATGGATACGATAAAATTAACTTATTGTCTATCAAAATTATTACAAACAATTAAAATTAAAGATACAAATTGTGCATTTCAAATTTGACCCCAAAGTTAACCCATTTTTGTAGTATAACCCATATATTATGACTAGTTTCTTTTTGGGAAGGATAAGCCCAATTTTTAAAACCTAGGCTCCTATGTTATTTTTACGGTTTAAATAAATGATAACAAAATATTCAATTAAATTTCTTATTTTGAAAAATAAACACCATGTGAATTATAATAGAACAAATATTTTTAATCACTATCAATGTGTGTTAAGATGCCTTTCTAATGAATGTTTGTGTTTAAAATGTTTAAAACAAAATTTACATTCAAAATTCTTATCTTGTGTATGTTTGACTGAATGTCTTATAAGCAAAGATTTATAAGCAAATGTACTAGCACAAATTTTACATTTGTAAAAATGTGTTTTAGAATTTGTTAAATGCATATGTGTAACAAAATGAGTTTTAAGATATGATTTTTTAGAATATTTTTTTGACAAATTTTACATTTAAATCTTTTTTAGACAATCTTTTGTTTCAATATGGTTCAAAAAACAGGAATAATATGTAAATATTTTATTACATAAATTACATTGATAATGGGGTTCAGATTTAACATCCGAGGAGCTAACAGATTTTCTACAACCATAACTGTTTCTATGGAACCATAGTGAACTCCTTATTCTTGAAAATTTTGAAACAATCTGGACACTTGGAATCATTTTTTGAAAGAAGGGCGCGCTTTTTTAGCACAACGATCGAAGTATTCCCTTCAATTTCATTTTTATTATACATTCTAATCTCATATTTGGACATTTTAAAAGATGTTTATCTAGAAAACTTTGAGATATAAATGCCATTTCACATGAAGGACACCAATGTAGGAGGACCTAAAAGAAAAAAATTAAATTAAAATATTTTTCAAGCGAGAAACAGAAAAGACAACACTTGTACAGTGATTATAATCGAAAGAATTCACTGTAGGTACTAGTTTAAACATTTTTAAAATTAAAATAATATTTTTAATAGTAATTTAAAGTAAACATTAGGATTAGTTTAAGAAATCTGGTGAGACAGGTCGCACAGCAGATAACTTTTTCTTACCTTCAGTAATCGAAATTTGTGTTCTAGACTTGTCACACAAGATTTTTTTTTTTTTTAACACACTTTTCCGCATTCACACTCACATTCACACACATATATACACACAGTCTTTTCGGTATCTTTAGGGCCATATAAGACTTTATACGATAACCGTGAATAAATAAAATAATTTTATTTAAAATAACCTTGATATTATACATTATTTATTTTAAAAATATTTAATTTTTTTTATACATTTTTAATAGAAAAACCTACACTTTTTCATGATCTCAGATGTCGGAAAAAAAGAAATATTTTAAATTTTTTTTTATTTTTTTTTTATAGGTCTGTGGGGTCTGTGCCTGCCCGTCCGCCCGAACCCGTTTATTTAGACGGGCTACCCGCGCCGGGCTACGGGCCACCCGTACCCGTGCAGGGCTCTAGATCAGTGGTTCCTAACAGGAAGCGTGCCCCGGCACCCAAGGGTGCCGCAAGAATGCCTCAGGGGTCCGCGAGATATTTAGGTAAAAAAAGGCGGAAAAAATAAAGTTTTCCTCGAAAAAAGGTGAAATGATTTAAACGGAAGGGGGCAAAAATTTCCCACAGGACGGAAAAACTTAAGCTTTGCTAAAAAAAAAAAGTTAAAACGATTTTCAGGGAGAAAAAAATTTTTTGTATAGACGGCAAAAATTTCGTTTCCCTAAAAAAAAAAGTAAGATGATTTCTATGTAAGTGAGAAAAATCCTCGCGGAGAGGAAAAAATTTTCTAAAAAAAAGATAAAATGTTTTAGACGCAAGGGGGGATGGGAAAAAATTTCATGGAGGGGAAAAATGGAGGCGGAAAAAAATTTCGTTTTGCTAGGGAAAAAAAAAGGCAGGGTGCTCCTAGTGTGTAATGTTATTCCCAACGCACCTTTGGGGTGCCGTGGACTTCAAAAGGTTGGGAAACACTGCTCTAGATCCTGCTATTTGAATTAATAAATATTAAATTGTATGAATTTTCTTCACGGCCGCGAAAGTGATATATACTGTATATAGAGGGTTTAAAAGTGAAGAAACATTAGAAAAAAACTATTTATAAAATATTTTAATTATTTTATTGACGATCGATTTCGTTTCGTTTCGAGGTTCTTGAAATAAAGTTTTTAAAATTTTTTATTTAATTTTGTTTTTTAAAATAACAACCTTCAAGATTTCATTAGATGAATATTACATATATATGTCGTAGACAGATCGTGAAATTAGACAGTTCATGAACTGTCTAGACATTTCATGAACTGCAGCCAGATCGTGTAATGGTCAAACAGTTACATGATCTGGCTAAAAATTTTAGACAGTTCATGAAAATGCAATTGGGCCTTAGACAGATCGTGTAATGCTCGAGAATTACATGAAATGTCTAAATTTTTTAGGCAGTTCATGAACTGCCTAACAGCAGTTTTGCCGATCGTGTACTGTTTGTAATTTAATGCAATAAATCTAAAAAAAAAAAAAATTTATTTTTTCGAAAATCAAAAAAGGGCTTCTATAAGTTGTAGACATTTTAAATAGCTTTAATTTTAAAAAAATTGAGGTAGATAGCTTCAAATTTGTGGCCGCTGAAATTTCCCAAAATTAGAACCCCGAGACGCGCATCTTAACTCAAGATTTACAAAGTGAGCAAGATTTGGAAAATTTAGTAATCGATAATAATAATAATATTGAAAAAAATTGACTTTTTTCGAGATCTTTATTTGCTTTACAAACAGTACACGATCGGCAAAACTGCTGTTAGGCAGTTCATGAACTGCCTAAAAAATTTAGACATTTCATGTAATTCTCGAGCATTACACGATCTGTCTAAGGCCCAATTGCATTTCATGAACTGTCTAGTATTTTTAGCCAGATCATGTAACTGTTTGACCATTACACGATCTGGCTGCAGTTCATGAAATGTCTAGACAGTTCATGAACTGTCTAATTTCACGATCTGTCTACGACATATATATAATAGCGGAGTATCCGTCCGTCTCGTCACGCTTTGTTTGACCAACTTCCAGTTGGAATTTTGAAACGAAATTTTGCAGACTTATAAAGGACCAGGGCCTTAGACAGGGGGGAGTTATATCCCTGGGGCCTGGTATGTCGGTAATAAAAATGGCTGTAGCTCGGATATAGAAGGAAGAAAGGTAGAAGCAGGCAAAAATAAATAATCATTAAGCATTGAGGCGTTTGGGTCAAATGTAATCAGCCGTAGTTGATTCATTATTTATAAATAATGACGATTTGTTGCCATTGATTTATGTTGTATATCTATATATATAAAAATTAAATGGGAAAAATGTATGTATGTATATTATCTATAAAAATCCACAATTTCCAAGGAATCTTTTTCAAATTAACCCATATCCTACCAGTGTTGCGTTTGCGCAACACTAATTTAAAAAATTTTTTTCTCTTCAACTAATAGAGCTTTCGTTTTAATTATTTTTTTATATATTCTTTATTATGTCCTTTTGTCTCTTCATCATAGATAATGCCTTTTTTTACAACCTTTCATTATGATTTATTTTTTTAAACTTGGACACCTGAAAAAGTGTATTTTAAAGATTCAAATATTTATTAATTAAATATTTTTTTTTTTATTTTTTTTATTTATTTATTTTCTTAGAAGGTCTAATGACCACTCTAAACATTCTTTGTCCTTTGTTTTTGCAAAACAAAGAAATTATTTGCTTACAAACTTCAGTGTTTCGTTTGGGAGGAAGTGTGAACAAAAGGTTCTAAACCCTATTAGTGATTTGACTATTGGACCCCTCATTTTTCATAGAATTTTTAACTCCTTTACAAAAACGAAAGTTTATCGACTCTTTTATCTCATTTTTGTTCATTTAAAAAAAAAAATTAAAAAATTCTCTCAAAGAATCGGGGTAAGTGCGGAATAAGATAAATTTTTTTTTTCAGTGGTTACATTATGTAGCAATCATTTTAGCAGAGATCCACTAAAAACGGTAAAAAGATATAATAGGAAAAAGGAGAGGAAATAAACATCTCTCAACCTAAAATAATATCTCAATACAATTTGGGAATGGGAGGTGTTGATTAGCACGACAATGCAATTCCAAATTATAGGTCAAGAATATTTGAAAAAAAAATGGTGGTGGCCTTTATTTATAAATAGTAAAGATTCCACAATAGTAAATTGTTGAAAACTATATAATATTGCTAATAATAAGCAAATTAGTCAATTAGATTTTAAGTCGGCTTTAGTGTTGAGTCTATTGAAAATGGAAGAGCGTTGCGAGCAAAGTGGCTCGGAACCTTCCTCTGCCCATGACATGGAGCATTTGGTGATATCGAATGAAAAAAAAAGTGAGAAGAAGGTGTAAAGTGTGCCAGTCCGACTATTTATATATGTAATAAATGTAAAGTACATGTACATGTCAAGTGTTTTTCGAAATTTCACACAAAATGATTTATTTTTATATCCCATATCCTCCCATCGTTTCGTAAACGCAACACTAAAAAAAAGTTGTATAAAATAATTATTTAATTAAAAATATCAAAATAAAGTTGTCAAATACATATAAGAAAACATGTGGGATGAATATATGTAAATATTTTTAATCAAAAATTTAAAATAAAAAAAATGATTTTTTTTTTAGTTCATGAATCCTCCCAACGTTGCGTTTGCGCAACACCCGTTTCCCGTGAAGTGTGTGGTGCGGGAATTTTTTTTTTATTTTTCTCACATTAGTGGAGACCTAATATAACTATTTATAGGAAAAAATTTTAAATTTTCAAAAATTTTTAAGGCTGGTAGAATATGGGTTAAGTACACATATAGTACTTGAAACGGAGAGTAACGTAGTAATAATTTGAATCTTTAAATGTTTCTGGGGAATTAATTATAATCAAATTTCTTCAATATCTGGATAAAAATTTAGTTTTTTGACAGCTTTATGACATTGTCACCTCCAGGCAGACCCTTTTGTTTTCCCAGACAGTACCCTCACTTGAACTCAAGGGCCTTTCTTCAAAATTGAATGTAACAAAAAACATCCTAATTTGACGAAGGCTGGCTTTGCGGTAGTATTATATATTATTAACTAAGTAATGTCACTAAGCACCTGCTGCTTCTACCTTTCTGAAAATTACAGTTATTTTAAATAAATAAATTTCCTTAAATGTCATTCATTCGGGCAAAGAATAAAAAAAATAATGTTATTAATAATTTAAATGATTAAAAAAAAATACTTGTAAAGGTTATTTTTCTTTCTTCCCGTTAAATTAATAAAAAGCTTTCACAAACCTCGATGTACTAAATATATATTTTCTTTGTGTTCTGTTTCCATTTCAATTTCTTCCATTTTATTGAAAAATAAAGTTTAATCTAAAAAAAAAAAAAGCAACAAATAATACATAATTAGTTTATAAAAATGAGATATTAAATATTATTAAAAAATTAACTTTAAAAAAAATTCTATTAGTAATAGAAATTTTATTTTTTCTATAATAAAATAAAGGGTTGTTATTATTTATTTATTATCATTTTTTTTTATTTTTTTTATTTTAAGTATTATTATTTTGACACTTCTACCATGGTCAGGGTCGAGTTTTATACATGATTTTATAGTTTTATACAAAAATCGCGGATATAACTGTATAAAATGTATAAAACTCGGATGCACGAAGAGAAAGGAAATTCAAATAAAATTCATTTTTCTATTCATCTTATTTCATATTATTTGTATTCACCTGTAGGGATCTTCCCTATTTTAAGTTAGTGCTAATAAATATCCAACTTGACATATTAAAATAAAATAAAATATTTTTTTCAAAAAAAAAGTATGTAAATTAACCTGTTTCATGTTTCATTCTCAATGAGAGGGGGAGAAATTGAAAAATCTGGTGTGACTGGCGCACAGCACACAACTTTCTCTTACCCTTCGGTAAGAGAAAGTTGTGCACCGTGCTGGTCACACCAGATTTTTTGTGTCGAGATATATTTAGTTTCCCATAGCACCTTAGTTTCAAACTTGCATTTTAAATGTTGACTGCTTGAAATAAACTATGGTTATTTTTCAAAATTTTAATCTCATTTTTGGACATTTTATACCAGAGAGTTTTATACACAATATAGAATCGTAAATAAATACAAAATTTCATAAGAATTGGAAAAAAAAATTTTTAAATGCGTAAAAAGTTTCCCCTTTTGAATCGAAATAAACATACAAATCCCTATAGGGAATTAACATTGTTTCTATGGATGGAAGAGGTGAAAGTGAATTTAAAAAGAGTAGGTAGAGACAGACGATAATGTTTGCAAGTGAGAGAGAGAGAGAGAGAGAGAGAATATGTTTTCTCTAAAACAATTAAAGACAGAAATAAAATAAAAAATCTGGTGTGACTGGCGCACAGCACACAACTTTCTCTTACCCTTCGGTAAGAGAAAGTTGTGCACCGTGCTGGTCACACCAGATTTTTTGTGTCGAGATATATTTAGTTTCCCATAGCACCTTAGTTTCAAACTTGCATTTTAAATGTTGACTGCTTGAAATAAACTATGGTTATTTTTCAAAATTTTAATCTCATTTTTGGACATTTTATACCAGAGAGTTTTATACACAATATAGAATCGTAAATAAATACAAAATTTCATAAGAATTGGAAAAAAAAATTTTTAAATGCGTAAAAAGTTTCCCCTTTTGAATCGAAATAAACATACAAATCCCTATAGGGAATTAACATTGTTTCTATGGATGGAAGAGGTGAAAGTGAATTTAAAAAGAGTAGGTAGAGACAGACGATAATGTTTGCAAGTGAGAGAGAGAGAGAGAGAGAGAGATATGTTTTCTCTAAAACAATTAAAGACAGAAATAAAATAAAAAATCTGGTGTGACTGGCGCACAGCACACAACTTTCTCTTACCCTTCGGTAAGAGAAAGTTGTGCACCGTGCTGGTCACACCAGATTTTTTGTGTCGAGATATATTTAGTTTCCCATAGCACCTTAGTTTCAAACTTGCATTTTAAATGTTGATTGCTTGAAATAAACTATGGTTATTTTTCAAAATTTGAATCTCATATTTGGACATTTTATACACAATATAGATTCGTAAATAAATACAAAATTTCATAAGAATTGGAAAAAAAAAATTTTAAATGCGTAAAAAGTTCCAAAGGGGACCCCCTTTTGAATCGAAATTAACATACAAATCCCTATAGGAAATTAACATTAGGTCTATGAGAGAAGGCGGAGAGACAGGCGATAATGTTTGCAAGTGAGAGAGAGAGAGATATATGTTTTCTCCTAAGCAATTAAAGACACAAATAAAATAAAAATAAATGGGAATTTAAATAATAATTGATTTTTAATCTAATAAAAAGAAAAAGATTTAAATTCCGTTACCATGGCAACCAGTTCTATCTTTCCTATGAAGAACAAGAGTAAAGTGGTCTTCAGAAGATTTCAACGGCAAAATGAGAATATACATTTTAAAGAGCATCTAAAAAATAATTGATTTATGAATTTTAAAAAAAATCCTTGGAGGGAATTTTGAGAAAATCGAAAAAAACTGAAAAAGTACATCAGTAAAGTACTAGTACTTTTTGGCCGATTTTGTTCAAAAGCTTATTTTGAGCGTGTGGGAAGGTACCTAAGTTAAATATAAAATTTCAATCCGGTAGCTCAATTCCTTCATGCTAAAAATCTGTCCACACATACAGACACACGCACGCACGCACGCACGCACACACACACACACATACATACACACACACAGACCAATTTGCGGGACCCACTTTTTTGGACTCAGGGGACCTCAAAACATGTATATCCATCAAAATCTCGACATCGAATTTTTGACATGATCGCAATACTTTCTCTCCTATATATTTCATATATAGGCTAAGAGAAAAGTAAAAAAAAATGGGAATTTAAATAATAATTGATTTTTAATCTAATAAAAAGAAAAAGATTTAAATTCCGTTACCATGGTAACCATTTCTATCTTCCCTATGAAGAACAAGAGTAAAGTGGTCTTCAGAAGATTTCAACGGCAAAATGAGAATATACATTTTGAAGAGCATCTAAAAAATAGTTGATTTAAGAATTTTAAAAAAAAATCCTTGGAGGAAATTTTGAGAAAATCGAAAAAAACTGAAAAAGTACATCAGTAAAGTACTAGTACTTTTTGGCCGATTTTGTTCAAAAGCTTATTTTGAGATCCTGGGAAGGTGCCTAAGTTAAATATAAAATTTCAATCCGGTAGCTCAATTCCTTCATGCTAAAAATCTGTCCACACACACAGACACACTCACACACGCACACACACACACAGACCAATTTGCGGGACCCACTTTTTTGGACTCAGGGGACCTCAAAACATGTATATCCATCAAAATCTCTCGACATCGAATTTTTGACATGATCACAATACTTTCTCTCTCTATATATTTCATACTAGACGCAAAGCTGCGCCCCCTGGACCCCCTTGCTCGCCTACTTATATACATACCGGTACATACATTTTCCTTTTTCATTTTTATATGTAGAGATTATTTTAGCGGTTAATTATTCATGAATTTAAGATTTTTGTGAATCATATCCTTTCCGGGACTCTCCCGGTACACAGACAAAAAATTTACGCCGATATTTTAGAATTCAAAATGTAAATAAATAAAAAAAATCGTAAACATGGGTAAATATTTATATTTTGTTACCATGGCGCTATCCCTGAGGCCTGATTGGTTGTTTCACACATCGGACACCCTCTTAGCCTTTTATATATAAGTATGATGATATAGGGTACGAGAAAGTAAAAAAGAACGACCAACAGGTCGTTTCAGAGATCGAACGGCGAACGACCCGTTCTTCAAAAAGAACGATTTTGCCAAAGAAAAGAAAATTTGACATAACCAGCTGATAACCTGGGAATAAACCATGGGGGGGGACAGCTCTATGGGAAGAATGTTTATAAGTTTTTAGTTGTCTGATATGTGGCTAGATGGCAATACTAGACTAGTTAAAAATTTATCCTGTAGAGTTCGTTCCATTCGCCAACAAAATAACATTGTTTCATGAGTTTAATAACAAATAAAAAAAAACATTATAAATTTGAATTAAATAAAATTGTAACGTGCCCTACTCAATTAATCACACGCAATTATTGCCCTTCGTATTTAATATGCCCTACGTGTTTAAAAAATGGGAAAGAAAGAAGTAAGTTCTTAATTTGTTGCTCTTATAATTAAATTAAATTATAATTTTTTTACAATTTTCAATAAATTTTTTTTAACACTGATTTTTCTTTTTTTTTCATTTACTGTTCATTTTCAAATAATTGTTTTAATCTTTTTTTTTTTATTTTATCATACCGATGAACATATATATTAATATCAAGGGCGGATATGGGGGGGGGGGGGGGAGAAGGCGGTAATTACCCCCCCGAGATTTGAAAAAAAAATACTTTTTTTTCGAAAATAAATTTATTTTTATTGAAAAATTTTAAAAACTAATACTTAAAAGTTTGATTTGTATTTATATTCTGGCAAACAAGTACAGAATGCGCCTTTAAATTACCGAAATAAAGAAAAAATTGCGTGCTGTGCGACCAGTCACACCAGATTACCCCCTCTCCCCCGAGAAACACCTCTGGATCCGCCCTTGATTAATATACAGAAAATATTGAATAAATATCAAAAATTCAATACGGATTGGACGAGATTTTTCCTGTGCAACTATCACTCAAGTATTTGAAACAAATTAAATTTTTCATCAAGTTTTTTTTTTTTTTTTTTTATTTAAGGTCTTTTTCGGCGTCTAAGGCCATTTAGACCCCTTCCCTATTAAGTTCAAATGATTAGTAGCCAATTCAAATTAATTAAATTTTTCTCGCTTGGGACGGGACGCGAACGCGGGACCTTAGGCACGAGAAGCTAATGTCTTCTCTCTGAGCCACGGGTCTCCCGCGCGAAATAATAGGTCGATACGCGTATAGAGGGCGCTAAACTTATAAACAATTTTTAACCTGGAGCTGTCCCATCTTGATTGTATGATCTGTGGAATAAACATAACCTAGAACTGCTACACATTCGATAAATGAAATATCGGGCATTTATTAAATTAGGTCTCTGAAAAGGAATAAAAAATAATTAATTTCAAGATATAAAATGTCCGAAAAATGGAGTCTGACAGATCCTATTCATCACTATTTCAATATATTGAAGAAATATTTGCCTAAGTATGTATAAAATAAAAATATGATTTAAAAGAACAAACTATATTATTTGATTTCATATTTCTTCACGCTACAGGTGCAACTTTAATTCAACCAAAAAATGATTATTAAATAACGAAAAAACTTCAAAATTGTTTTATATATATATTTTATGTAATAATGTTTTAAATAGTCTCTGAATTATAAGACATGTATTAGAAAATAAAGAGTTGCGATAAACGACTAGAGCAGCGATAAGAGCATAATAGAGGAAATTTAAACATGCTTTTGGATACGTCCGTTCACGTCAGAGCAGCGCTGAGAATCGTTCTTTGATCCCGACCAACGATAAGAGCTGCCATAATGCTTCTGTTCATTTCGTTTACTTTTATCGACGCTCTGATCGGAGATGGATGTAGATATTTTAATAAGGGAAGTATTTTCCCGGCCATCA
>JAKCPI010006779.1:0-11295 GCA_023213315.1 Euborellia annulipes | reverse complement strand
CCATCACACCAGATTTTTCAATTTCTCCCCCTCTCATTGAGAATGTAACATGAAACAGGTTAATTTACATACTTTTTTTTGAAAAAAATATTTAATTTTATTTTAATATGTCAAGTTTGATATTTATTAGCACTAACTTAAAATAGGGAAGATCCCTACAGGTGAATACAAATAATATGAAATAAGATGAATAGAAAAATGAATTTTATTTGAATTTCCTTTCTCTTCGTGCATCCGGGTTTTATACATTTTATACAGTTATATCCGCGATTTTTGTATAAAACTAAAATCATGTATAAAACTCAAACCTGACCCTGACCATGGTAGAAGTGTCAAAATAAAAAAAAAAAAAAAAAATGATAATAAATAAATAATAACAACCCTCTATTTTATTATAGAAAAAATAAAATTTCTATTATTAATAGAATTTTTTTTAAAGTATATATATATAATTTTTTAATAATATTTAATATCTCATTTTTATAAACTAATTATGTATTATTTGTTGCTTTTTTTTTAGATTAAACTTTATTTTTCAATAAAATGGAAGAAATTGAAATGGAAACAGAACACAAAGAAAATATATATTTAGTACATCGAGGTTTGTGAAAGCTTTTTATTAATTTAACGGGAAGAAAGAAAAATAACCTTTACAAGTATTTTTTTTAATCATTCAAATTATTAATAACATCATTTTTTTATTCTTTGCCCGAATGAATGACATTTAAGGAAATTTATTTATTTAAAATAACTGTAATTTTCAGAAAGGTAGAAGCAGCAGGTGCTTAGTGACATTACTTAGTTAATAATATATAATACTACCGCAAAGCCCGCCTTCGTCAAATTAGGATGTTTTTTGTTACATTCAATTTTGAAGAAAGGCCCTTGAGTTCAAGTGAGGGTACTGTCTGGGAAAACAAAAGGGTCTGCCTGGAGGTGACAATGTCATAAAGCTGTCAAAAAACTAAATTTTTATCCAGATATTGAAGAAATTTGATTATAATTAATTCCCCAGAAACATTTAGAGATTCAAATTATTACTACGTTACTCTCCGTTTCAAGTACTATATGTGTACTTAATTTGAAAAAGATTCCTTGGAAATTGTGGATTTCAATAGATAATATACATACATACATTTTTCCCATTTAATTTTTAGTTCCCCCCAATTTCTATATACCCCTATAGATATATACATACATTTTTCCCATTTAATTTTTATATATATAGATATACAACATAAATCAATGGCAACAAATCGTTATTATTTATATAGATAATGAATCAACTACGGCTGATCACATTTGACCCAAACGTCTCAATGCTTAATGATTATTTATTTTTGCCTGCTTCTACCTTTCTTCCTTCTATATCCGAGCTACAGCCATTTTTATCATCTATTAAATAGCTCTGTAATTTCATTTTCTGAATATTATATCACGAAAAATTTTTTAACAAAGAGCAAAATTGAATTTTTTACTGGCTTACGGAACTTTGTTTACAAATATAAAATGAAATTATATTTCACACTTTACGTTTTGGATATTTTTATCTTTTGGCAATTAAATAATTTGAGTTTCTCTACACAATGTATTTATGTTCAACCCTGTAGCAGCAAATTGAAAATTTGATTTTTTTTTTTTGGTCCGAACACCCTGTATATGTCGATATATATTTCGATTAAAATAAAATCTTGAAATATATTTTACTGATAATCTTCCTTGAGCTAGCTCAAGGAAATAAATAAAAATTCGAACAATTTGTAAACAAATTTCATTTTAAAATTAGCTAATTTTTATTATTATTATTATTTTTTAGAAAATTGAGGTTTTCAGCACACCAAGTCCTTCTCTTCTGCCTATGCTTGTTGGGTAGAGTGAGGGGAACCTCTATATAATAAGAGAATATATATCTATATATATATATCATGTGAGATGTATTGCTGCTCCTTTTCTGTTGCCATCGTATTAGAGAGAGAGTAGAGAGTTTAAAAGTGAAGAAACAGCAGAATTTTATATATAAAATATTTTAATTATTCTATTGGCGTTCGATTTCGTAAACTTAACATTGTCAGGCCATCGTTAATAACAGTAAAATATATATATACTAGCTGCGGTAGGGTTGCCTTCGGCAACCCTACCCCACTGGCCCTGGCGGGCGGCGTCTCGGGATATGACTAAGAGTTGTCCAGATAAATGTATTTTAATTAATTATGAGGAAGAGTTTTTATTTTTGATTTTAAAGATTTGATAAATATATTTTTCGTAAATCCCATTTTTCCCCTCCATGAAATTTTTCCCATCCCCCCCTTGCGTCTAAAACATTTTATCTTTTTTTAGAAAATTTTTTCCTCTCCGCGGGATTTTTCTCACTTGGAGGAAAATTTTTTCTCACTTACATAGAAATCATCTTACCTTTTTTTTAGGGAAACGAAATTTTTGCCGTCTATACAAAAATTTTTTTTTCTCCCTGAAAATCGTTTTAACTTTTTTTTTTAGCAAAGCTTAGTTTTTTCGTCCTGTGGGAAATTTTTGCCCCTACCTAAATATCTCGCGGACCCCTGAGGCATTCTTGCGGCACCCTTGGGTGCCGGGGCACACCGGTTAGGAACCACTGATCTAGAGCCCTACACGGGTACGGGTGGCCCGTAGCCCGGCCGGGCCGGGCGGGTTTTGGAGGCCATGAAAAAATTACGGGCGGGTAGCACGTCTAAATAAACGGGTTCGGGCGGACGGGCAGGCAAATGAAATCGGGCGGGCACGGACCTATAAAAAAAATTAAAAAAAAATTTAAAATATTTCTTTTTTCCGACATCTGAGATCATGAAAAAGTGTAGGTTTTCTATTAAAAATGTATAAAAAAAATTAAATATTTTAAAATAAATAATGTATAATATCAAGGTTATTTTAAATAAAATTATTTTATTTATTCACGGTTATCGTATAAAGTCTTATATGGCCTAAGATGCCGAAAAGACTATGTGTAAATGTGTGTGAATGTGAGTGTGAATGCGAAAAAAGTGTGTTAAAAAAAAAAAATCTTGTGTGACAAGTCTAGAACACAAATTTCGATTACTGAAGGTAAGAAAAAGTTGTCTGCTGTGCGACCTGTCGCACCAGATTTCTTAAACTAATCCTAATGTTTACTTTAAATTAATATTAAAAATTATTTTAATTTTAAAAATGTTTAAACTAGTACCTACAGTGAATTCTTTCGATTATAATCACTGTACAAGTGTTGTCTTTTCTGTTACTCGCTTGAAAAAAATTTTAATTTAATTTTTTTCTTTTAGGTCCTCTACATTGGTGTCCTTCATGTGAAATGGCATTTATATCTCAAAGTTTTCTAGATAAACATCTTTTAAAATGTCCAAATATGAGATTAGAATGTATAATAAAAATGAAATTGAAGGAATACTTCGATCGTTGTGCTAAAAAGCGCGCCCTTCTTTCAAAAAATGATTCCAAGTGTCCGGATTGTTTCAAAATTTTCAAGAATAAAAGTTCACTATGGTTCCATAGAAACAGTTATGGTTGTAGAAAATCTGTTAGCTCCTCGGATGTTAAATCTGAACCCCATTATCAATGTAATTTATGTAATAAAATATTTACATATTATTCCTGTTTTTTGAACCATATTGAAACAAAAGATTGTCTAAAAAGATTTAAATGTAAAATTTGTCAAAAAAAATATTCTAAAAAATCATATCTTAAAACTCATTTTGTTACACATATGCATTTAACAAATTCTAAAACACATTTTTACAAATGTAAAATTTGTGCTAGTACATTTGCTTATAAATCTTTGCTTATAAGACATTCAGTCAAACATACACAAGATAAGAATTTTGAATGTAAATTTTGTTTTAAACATTTTAAACACAAACATTCATTAGAAAGGCATCTTAACACACATTGATAGTGATTAAAAATATTTGTTCTATTATAATTCACATGGTGTTTATTTTTCAAAATAAGAAATTTAATTGAATATTTTGTTAACATTTATTTAAACCGTAAAAATAACATAGGAGCCTAGGTTTTAAAAATTGGGCTTATCCTTCCCAAAAGAAACTAGTCATATATATGGGTCATACTACAAAAATGGGTTAACTTTGGGGTCAAATTTGAAATGCACAATTTGTATCTTTAATTTTAATTGTTTGTAATGATTTTGATAGACAATAAGTTAATTTTATCGTATCCATATAGTAACACTCGGATGTTTTTATATAAATATATTGTATAGTATGGTTCTATATCAGTCCCCTGGTTGAAAAACTTCCAAGGGACTGAAGATCTTGATATAAATCACAAAATAACTGCTAATTGATATAGAATACTTTTTTTTCTTTTATATTTTAAATATAACAATGAAAAGACAGCAAATCCAGAATATTGTTGAAATAAAAAATTCCAAAATATTACTTACAGGAGCCTGCAAATTGAGTGTTTACTTGCTGATTTTCGACACAAAAATAATAAAAGCATATAACGCCCGATATTTGAGCACCAATGCCATCTTTACACCCTAAACTTATATAAAACATAATTATTTTATCAATAGTGCATAATATCAGATATTTTTCAAATTTAACATAAAGCTAGGGACTGACGCTCGGATCGAGGAAATAAATGTTCACTTTTTGAGCTGGCATCCCAGGGGACTGACTTTTTATGGTTAAAAAGACGAATATTTTCATTAAATTTTTTTAAATTTCAATATTTATCATGTATGCTCAAAAATTATTAACTTTTCTATTAACTGATGATTAAAAAAAGACAATATGTTTGCTAGTCACTGAATTATTTGCATTTACGAGAAGTTAACCCATTTTTCTAGAATGACCCATAGATTGGATTCATGTCAAAAATTCGATGTCGAGATTTATATAATAATAAATAATAGGATGAGGATGAAACGAAGGATAAATATGAAAATAAATAAAGGATGCGATGATTACTTCACATATATGTTGCGTCGACGGGTAAAATAAATAAATAGATGATGATGATTCGGGCTTATAATCGCCTATTGTCTGGTTCAGCGGCGTAACCAGCCTTTGAGGGCGGGGGGGGGGGCGAAGCTCAACTAGGGCGCCGATTTTCCAGGGGGCTCCGATTCGGGCGGGCCTGAAGAATGGTAAAAGCCCTTTCATTTTGAGAAAATCGAAAAAAACTGAAAAACTACATCAGTAAAATACTAGTACTTTTTGGCCGATTTTGATTAAAAGCTTATTTTCACGGTCCCGGGGGGTGTTTAACTTAAATATAACATTTCAGTCTCATAGCTCAATTCCTTCATGCTTAAAAAAATTTTGAATTTCAAAAAATTAAATATTAAGGCTTATACGAATCCTGAGTAAATCTCAACAGCCTTAAAACATCAAATTAAGGCTTATATATTGCAAAATAAAAAAAACTTTAATTATAAAGCCCCTATATACGTTATTTATTATTTTTGGAATTAAATTCATTTAAAATAGAATTCAAGTTGTAATATAATTTTAAAAGAAAAACAATCAATTTTTTAAGATGAAAAGAATATGATAAAATCACATTCGCTGGGCTATATCTTAGAGGCCGTAGGGCGCCTATGCCGGTTTCGGGGGGCGCCAATGGCTCGATGCGCCTGGGGCGGGGGAGCGAGGGGGCTCGCGCCCCCCTCGCCCCCACCTGGTTACGCCACTGGTCTGGTTGCGGTTATGTGCTCCACATATATACGATTACATTAACTTTACCTGCCCAACCGACAGAGAGAAATTATTTAATTGTTCTTGTTAAAATTGTTGAATATTTATGACTTAAAATATGCGGATATACGGTATTTTAAAAATATTTTTTGTATGATCTAATAATGGAGCCCGAAAAAAGGTTTGCGGGGGGGCCCCAGCTCAAAAGCGTTACGCCACTGCTTAAGCCATCAATGTGCGCCCCATGCTTTTATTTTAAGTAATAAATATTCAACAATTTTAACAAGAAAAATTAAATTATTTTTCTCTTTTGGTTGAAAAAAAAAAAAGTATTTTTTAAAAAATTTTTTTATATTATATTTTTTTTAATATGTTATTATTATTAAAATAAATTATATTTAACTTTGTTTTGATTGTTATAAGGGTGGGCCGCTCCTGGCGGTACTGCAATGCCAGGTCAACCCGTGACGGAGGTGGAGCAAGCCCCTAACACTCCATCAATTTCCAAAAATCAGTTTAATATTCTGGTTCCCCGATGGGGAACGTATCAGATATTAAAAAATTAAATATAATATAGAACAGAAGTGATAACACCATGTTACAAAAAAAAATCATTGTTTAGGTGGATTTTATGATTGTTTTTTATGAATCAGTTTATATAATCCTTTCTTTTGCTTTTAAAGCCCAATAATATGAAATTAATAGGCTACAATTAATAGCTAACCAGAGGCGTACCGAGGCAGTTGGGGGCCTGGGGCGGCACTAGAAGAGGGGGCCTAATATTGTATTTTTTTTTTTTGGGGGGGTGCTCATCTTTAAATATCCTTCTCCTCCATACACAAAAATATTTTTAAAATACCGTATATCCCTGAACCCAAGGCCCGGGGCCTCTCAAAGAGAAATTTTCATTAAATTTCTTTTTTTATTAATATATGGGGGCCTATGCCGGCTCGGGGCCTGGGGGCGGGCCGCCCCCTCGCCCCCCTCGGTACGCCACTGGTTAACAACACTTTATATGTGAGTTTACTGTTTTAGATTGACATTATTGATAAATAATGGCGTCTTCGCGATGTTGTAAGCAATGTGTTCCCCAAACTAACAGAAGCTAAGGGGCCATCCATTAATTACATCACACCTAAAAGGGGAGGAGGGTATCACTAGAATGTGACAAGGGGGCGGGGGGGGGTGAAAAACCTTATGACGTCACATTTCAAAATTCAAGATAGCACTCTCGCTATGAGATTATTTATTATTATTATAATTAGCATAATTAGGTGTCTATTATTGATAAAATTGGAAAATGTGTGACGTCACATCAGGCGAGAGGGATTTTTAAAAGTGTGAAACCTGTGACAAGGACGGGGTTAAAAAGTCTTGAAATTCGTGGGACGTAATTTATGGATGGCCCCTAAGAATAAAGGTGGAATTTTTGTGGACCCCCCCCCCCCAAGTGAAAAAATTACTTCGTGATGAAACGTTATTAATTGCTTAAAAACCAAAGCAGCTAGATTGATGAAATTTGGTATATGCTCCTTTCACTAAAATTGTAGATTTCTATCAACTTTTGGAGTAAATACGTCACTTGGAAGTAGTACTTTACCTAAAAATTTTGTTCAATTTTTTGTTATATTAAAATTAGACATGGGTGATACTGTATCAATCTGATATTTTGTATCAGGTAGGAAAAAGTAACAGGTACACATATTGGGTACGAGCAAAAAATATCAGGTATTTAAATACCAAAGTAAAAATCAGATAACTTATTTATTAAAAAAAAAAATATATATTTTTTTCATTTCTGCTCTCTTTCTTAAAGTGAAGAAAAGAGAAATAATGTATAAGTAATAATTAGATTTGTATTTAATTATTATAGGGCCTAGTGAGAAAAGTAGAGTAAAAAATGTAAAAAATGATTCGGAATGACGTTCGAAAAGCGCGCCAGAGCTAGCGAAATGGCCCTGTCAGGAGAGAAAGAGACGGGGCGTCGCGAGTTGAGGGTCGCAAGAGAGAAGGAAAGAGAGAGCAGGCGCAACGAAAACTATATCGGGTAAGGAACGACGCTCTAAAGTGAAAAGCAAGTATTTGATCAATGCGCATGCGCGAGAATAAGGTATGAGTGAGAAACAGATACGCGTCCTGTTCAGGTCCAGTCGAGTATGCCCGAGTTGTTGATACTCAAATAACAGATACAAAAAGTATATGTTATTTGCTCGGTATTCGTTTCTCACTCGAACCTGATATCTCGCTCGCGCTTGCGCATTGATCAAATACTTGCTTTTCACTTTAGAGCGTCGTTCCTTAACCGATACAGTTTTCGTTGCGTTCCAGGCCTGTTCTCTCATTCCTTCTCTCTTGCAACCCTCAACTCGCGACGCCCCGCCCCGTCTCTTCTCTCCTGACAGGGCAATTTCGCTAGCTCTGGCGCGCTTTTCGAACGTCATTCCGAATCATTTTTACATTTTTTACTCTACTTTTCTCACTAGGCCCTATAATAATTAAATACAAATCTAATTATTACTTATACATTATTTCTCTTTTCTTCACTTTAAGAAAGAGAGCAGAAATGAAAAAAATATATTTTTTTTTTTAATAAATAAGTTATCTGATTTTTACTTTGAAACTATTTTTTTTTTTTATATAAAAACATTAATTAAAAAAATAAAAATCTGGTGTGACTGCGCACAGCACACAACTTTCTCTTACCTTCGGTAATCGAAAGTTGTGTACTGTGCTTGTCACACCAGATTTTTTGTGTCGACATGTATTTAGTTCCCGGCAGTAGGGAATATTTGAATTCAGATGTAAAATTTATAAGTATGGGAAAATATTTATATTTTGTTACCATGGCAACCATTTCTCCTATCTTTCCTATGAAGCACAGGAGTAATAGAGCAAGATCCCAGAGCCCCCAGACAATACTCATTTTCTCACAAATAAAATGTATGGGATAAAGTAGTGTTAGTTAGTACTTTGAGTGTAAGCATATTTGCAAATTTGGGCCGTGGGCCAATTTATAGGTAACCAAGTGCCAAACATGGGTAAAAATAGTACTAACTATACTTATTTTCTCATTCTTGATTTTTACGTATATTTTTAGAGAATATAGTTAAAAAGTTAATAATCAGTACTGCCAGACACTTACCATGGGCCATAACTCTTGCCAGACGCTTCAAAGTTACCAAAAAAAAGTATGAAACTATACTCATTTTCTCATTCTTGATTTTTATATTTGATATTCAGAAAACTATTTCAAAACTATTTGTAAGCTGCCAGACCAATCGGTTGGGCTAAACTTCCCGCCAGACATAGATAAAGTGTCGCTAGACGTCTGAGCGCGAGCAGGATATGTGGATAATTTTATAACCTACATAGATAGCTTTATAAAATTTATGTTAATAATGGTCTAATGGAAAGCTTCAGTAAAAATAAGTAATTTTTAACGCTCATTTAAAACGTTAATTAAAGAATAATAAAATATTAATACTTTTGAAGTCTTAATGAAAATTATGAACAAACGAACAGCAATAAAATAGTAGTTTATTGGTTTTTAATAATAAGTAAAAATACAGGAATATTTTTTGAATTGAATTGGACGTATAAATGACCTTTCATTAAAAAGATATGAAATATGAATATGCTCGCGCTCAGACGTCTAGCGACAATTTAGGTGTGTCTGGCGGGATGTTTGGCCCAACCGATTGGTCTGGCAGCTTACAAATAGTTTTGAAATGGTTCCCTGAATATCATCATATATAAAAATCAAGAATGAGAAAATGAGTATAGTTTCATACTTTTTTTGGTAACTTTGAAGCGTCTGGCAAGAGTTATGGCCCATGGTAAGTGTCTGGCAGTACTGATTATTAACTTTTAACTATATTCTCTAAAAATATACGTAAAAATCAAGAATGAGAAAATAAGTATAGATAGTACTATTTTTACCAATGTTTGGCACTTGGTTACCTATAAATTGGCCCACGGCCCAAGTTTGCAAATATGCTTACACTCAAAGTACTAACTAACACTACTTTATCCCATACATTTTATTTGTGAGAAAATGTGTATTGTCTGGGGGCCCTGGGATCTTGGACTATAAAGTGTGCTTCAAACAATTTTGTGGGCAAAACGAGAATATACATTTGAAAGAGCATCTAAAAAATAATTGATTTTTGAATTTTAATCAAAATCGTTAGAGCGAATTTTGAGAAAATCGAAAAAAAACTGAAAAAGTACATCAGTAAAGTACTAGTACTCTTTGGCCGATTTTGATTAAAAGCTTATTTTTCCGGTCCCGGGGGTGTTTAACTTATATATAAAATTTCAGCCTCATAGCTCAATTCCTTCATGCTTAAAATTTGACACCCACCCACCCACCCACCCACCCACACACAGACAGACCATGTCGCAAAAACCACTTTTTTGGATTCAGGGGACCTCAAAACGTGAAGATCCATCAAAATCTCGACATCGAATTTTTGACATGAATCCAATACTTTCTCTCTATATATATATTACATATATACATAGGTAAGAGAAAGTAAAAATATATGTAACTGTGAATTGAAATACATAATGAATAGAATTAAATTAAATTTCGTTCGCCGGCACAGAAATTTGTTAATTATTTTTCTAATGCAGTATATAAATTGACATTTTAAATTTGGAGACATGTCAGTTCACTCAGTTTGGAAAACTCTTTAGTAATGAATAATTATGAGTTTGTTCTCAACACAAGAATAAATAGGGTAGAAAACATTTGAAGAAATGTTAGACACGTTGTTATTGACTTGAATTAATGTAAAGTTAGCGTTGCTGGGTGAAATTTGTTTCGGGTACAAAAGTATCAGGTAAAAATATCGGGTCAGAACAAGTACCTGTAACAGCTGGTACCTGGTACAGCAAAATCGAGTAATGACCCATGTCTAATTAAAATCAGGCCAAGTCAAAGTATAGGATAAATGGGAATGGATATACTTCAAAAATTTAACTTTCTTGATTGAATGACCATTCCAAACAAATATTTTCCCAAATAATATATACTAAAACACCCAAGAAGTTAGTTCCCTAAGTGCCACTTTCAGTCATCGCCCGGCATCTAGCGGCAATCGCTGGAACCCTTCACTCTCATATAACCTCTCAATTCAATTTTAAATATTCTAGTAGAAAATAGAAAATAAAAGGTCGAGCAGCTATGATAATTTCTTTATTTGAGAACCCACAGCGACGTTTCGGTCGACTATGCGACCATCTTCATGGCTAGAGTTCAGTCAACAGCAGTGGCGTAGCAAGGATTTTGGCGCCATGGAGCGACTCAACTGCTGGCGCCCCCCTCCCTTCCCCTCGAACACTACCATCAATCCCCTTCCTCATCCCTTGCTTATTATTATTATAATTTCAGATTTTTTATTAAACCTAAAATTCAAATCTCAAATTACTAAAATGATTAAAAAAAATTTTTCATATAAAAAAATTCCTCAGATTTCTTCATCTTCATCTGAAGGCTCAGCATATATAATCTGTGTATAATACCAAAGTTTAACCACAATATCTACTAAATAAAATATAATAAACTGGTCAACACGATTTTTATCCTGGCTTCTTCATATGC
>JAKCPI010006777.1:0-44208 GCA_023213315.1 Euborellia annulipes | reverse complement strand
ATGTTATTCGAAGAAATGAAAGGCGAGTGAAATGAAATACTGTTTTTAATAAGTAATAGCGCTCCACCCTTACCATCCGCCCTATCAGCTCTAATTAGTTGATAACCGGATACCTTAAAATCCATGCGCGGACTAAGCCACGCATCTCAGAGATCGCCGCAATATGTATATTTTGTTCCCATAAGAAGACTTCTAAATCGCCCTTATTAGCATTAATCGAACGACAATTCCATTGCAAGATATTAAATCTATTACAACTCGTACTAGCCATTATTTTTTTTTTTTTTTTTTTTCCTATGCTTCTATAATTTATATTTAGGCTCCTAACTAACTAAGCAAATGAGTGTTTACATAATAAATTGCCTTAGGTAATAATTAACAAAACAATTCATATATACATACACATAGGTACACACTCTTGCACATACATGCAAATACAAATATTATAATATATATACATTCACAAATATTTAAACTAAACCAGTCTCATATTCCTTATATTAACATATTTAATACTTGTTTCAATTCTTATTCCACATTTTTAGATAAGAAGATATATGCTTTTTTCCTAAATTTATACTAAGATATATAAGTATCAATGATACTTTGAATAATAATCTTAGAGTCTTGTGTAATTTCATTCTTATTTAGCAAAACACCGCTAGAAATAATTTTTTCCAAAATCGATTGTAACACCAACTTTGATTTGATTACATTCTAAATTTTGTTTATATAGTGAACTCTCTGTAATGGGAGAGTCGGAGTAATTTATATATATTGTTAGATATATTTTTTGGATATTTCATAATTGGGTTGTGGATTATCACATGGAGACCCGCACTTTTTTTGAGACCATAATTTTTTTATGTATACTATTGATATTTGCTGGTGCCAAAGCACTATTACTATTTTCCTTCTGTTAAATCCTTAGGATTTAAAGGGGGAAAATTGTCCATTGACCAAAGAAATATTATTCTTTTCATTTGACACTTGACTCTGTGAAACTTTAGCTGAATATGAATATTTATTTAAAAGAACATTTTTTGCCTCAATAAAAGAAAAGTTATTTTCATTCATAATTGATCTAATAACACTCTGAGTTGCATATTCGGGACACTTTCTATCATTAGACAGATGATCACCTTTACAAAATACACAACAAGCTTTTATACTTCTACACTCACTGAGAGGATGATTAAAACCGCATCGAGGGCATATCGGGGATGAGACACAGTTAAAATGACCATATTTTAAACAATTTTTACACTGTTTAACTTTCTCCATAAATGGGTCAACTCTACATAAAACATTTAAAATTTTCACTTCTTTAGGAACACTTTGTCCTCTAAAATTTAATATTACTAATGGTGTTGGGACCAAAACGTTTTCATTATTTTTTTTTAATATTCTCTTAGCACTTACTACTTCAAATTCTGAAGTTATACAATCTAAAATATCTTGATCAGATAGACTATAATCTACATCTCTTATGATTCCTTTTTTAGTTAACATAAATGTAGGAATGTAACATATTAAATTATTAGTTTTAAAGAACATTTCATTTTTAAACTATTGGCATAATCATATTTACTAAGAGTTATTTTAATTAAATTCTTGCCAATTTTAGAGATTGAAAAAATGTCACTGTATATAGAAAAGCAATTATCCCGAATGAGTTTGCCTATAGCCATTGGGTGGATCCTAGCCGTTGCATTTAAGTTTTCAACATATAACACAAATGGTCCCAAGTCTTGTTTATTATATACGTTCTCTAAACATGATGAATAATATGGTTTCCTAGTGCGATTATTATCAGTATTAGTACTTGCCTCAGTTTTCTTTCATTTGAATATCATGCTGAGATTCTTGTAAGGAAGGTTGGTTTTTTCCCGATTGCCCGCCATCTTGACTCCCCGCCATAGATAGCCAAACTTTATTCATATGCTCATCTTTTCTTTCTTCAATATTAAGTCTTCTTTTATTAACTTGAGAATTACTTACTTGAACTGGAGGATTCACATCACAATTTTCATTACTTAAAACATTATTTGCACTTTTAATCGCTTCCCATACATCAGTTTCACTGTCTTGGAGGTTAGTCATTTTGTCTGCCATTGGGCTGATAAAACAGCCCAAGGCAAACAGAAATTATATTAAATTTATTCACTAAATAGGAATTATTTATTACCTATTTAAATTAAAATGTAGAAATTTGATAATCACTTTGATATTTGAAGTGAATTTAAATAAAAACTCCTTTAAAATCTTAAATAAAATTAGGAGAAAATTTGTCAACCACTTATTGATCTCACAGTCAACAATCGAGTCGACCTACTCAAATGATTTAATTAAACATATAGGTTAGAAGTAATTATTGAAATGGTGATATTATTTGATGTTTATTTACATTAGAAGGAAAATTTTCCTCTTTCTCTCTCTCTTTATTATTATTATTATTATTATTATTATTATTAAAGATAGCACTTGATTAAATTGAGCATGTCTCTCTATAACATTTCCTTCCTGTTTTCGTTAACAATAATTCGCTCTCTCTCTCTCTCTCTCTCGTTTCGTTTCGATTTTGCAAAGGAGAGAGAAGATGATGCTGATGTTGTCCTTTCCTTTCCTATACACTCCACTAAAATTCATCATTTGAAAGACTTCTCTCAATTCAATTATATATAACGTCCTCCTTTTCTCTCTCTCTTATCAATTTAATTAAGCGCAAAGTCGATAGAAACCACAAATTAGATCCATGTCCAAAATTTCAAAATACAAAATGTAATTGTAACAAAAGTTTTGTCCCTCTCTCATTCAGTTTAATTTATAAACTGTCAGAAAATATCATCAAATGCATTTAAATCCAATGTTAAATTGTCTTCAAGAAATAAAAAATTATGTTGAATGTGTTTAGGTTATAAATTTTAAATGAACAATTTTAGAAAATTTATGACTAAAAAAAAAAAAAATATCATTAAAATTTTATTTAATATATGAATTTAAAGCTATGAAATCTTTTTTTGATAATGTTAATAATAATAATAATACTAATGTTGATTAGATTTAGGGATTTTAGTATCAAACCAGTTGGTAATAAAATTTAATAATTAATTAAAAAAAAAGTTAATAATGAAAATAAAATTATTTTTTATGATTGTTTTAATTTTAATTAAACAATTAAAAATATTATTTTATAATAATATAAGAATCAAATTTAATTTTATTAATTTAATAGGAAATTTTATTTATTATTTGAAAATCTCATTTTAATTAATCTCTATATATATAAAGAGACTTGTGACTAACTTACTTACTAAGTGATGACAACGCCCAGCCTAAACTGTAAGGCCTAGAAAGTTGAAATTTGGCATGTAGATTACATTTGGGCCCTAGGCGTCATTTAAGAAGCCATTTTTCGAAATTCCCATTTTAAGGGCCCCAAATGGTCATTTATGGGTAAAATTTTGACTTTACAATAATTTCTAAACCAAAAAAGATATCGATTTGGTTTCTTCGCTAAAACCTTCTTTAGATAAAAATCTAAATTGGGTGTTTCAGGGTTTTTGAAATTCGGCCCCTAAGTACCCCAAATCGCCAATTTAGGGAAAAAATTTTGACTTTACAATAATTACTAAACCAAAAAAGATATCAATTTGGTTTCTTCGCTAAAACCTTCTTTAGATAAAAATCTAAATTCGTTGTTTCAGGGGTTTTTGAAATTCGGCCCCTAAGTACCCCAAATCGCCAATTTAGGGAAAAAATTTTGACTTTACAATAATTTCTAAACCAAAAAAGATATCAATTTGGTTTCTTCGCTAAAACCTTCTTTAGATAAAAATCTAAATTGGGTGTTTCAGGGTTTTTTGAAATTCGGCCCCTAAGTACCCCAAATCGCCAATTTAGGGAAAAACAATATATTTAAGGGTAAAATTTTGATCTACATTAATTTCTAAACCAGAAGAGATATCGATTTGGTTTTTTCACTAAAACCTTCCTTAGATAAAAATCTAAATTCGTTGTTTCAGGGTTTTTTGAAATTCGGCCCCTAAGTACCCCAAATCGCCAATTTAGGGAAAAAATTTTGACTTTACAATAATTTCTAAACCAAAAAAGATATCAATTTGGTTTCTTCGCTAAAACCTTCTTTAGATAAAAATCTAAATTCGTTGTTTCAGAGTTTTTTGAAAATCGGCAGCCCCCCCCCCGAAATTTTTAATTCTTCTATTTCTTTAAATATTAACATGCTTTTTTCGGATTTAAAATTCTTGAATAAATATTTGTCGAAGAATATAAAGTTTTTTGTTTTTTGCCCCCCCTCCCCCGAATTTTTAATTCTTCTATTTCTTCAATTATGAACATGATTTTTTGGATTTAAGATTCTTGGATAAATATTTGTCGAAGAATATAAAGTTTTTTGTGTGGTGCCCCCTAAATTTTTAATTCTTCTATTTCTTTAAATATGAACATGCTTTTTTGGATTTAAAATTCTCGAATATCTTTCAATCGAAATATCTTTCAAGTGGTTTAAATTTTTTAATTGTTCTATTCTTCAATTATGAACATAATATTTTGGATAAATATTTTTCTAAGGATATAAAGTTTTTTGTGTGGTTCCCCCCCCCTAAATTTTTAATTCTTTTATTTCTTTAAATATGAACATGCTTTTTTGGTTTTAAAATTTCTGAATAAATATCTTTCAAGTGGTTTAAAGTTTTTTTTTAAATATCTTTCAAGTGGTTTAAAGTTTTTTTTTAAATATCTTTCAAGTGGTTTAAAGTTTTTTGTGTAATGCCTCCCCCCCGAATTTTTTATTCTTATATTTCTTCAAATATGAACATGCTTTTTTGGGTTAAAAATTCCTAAATAAATATTAATATTTGTCGAAGAACCGAAAATGCGGTCCATATATTTACGAACGAAAATAATTTTTCTGGTATGTCTACGGTTTTTTGTTAAATATGGGCAGATTATAGACATTATAGCTGGTATGATCCAAATACGCCTTCAAATATACAGGAATCTTATAATACAAAATGATCCTGCATTACAAAAGAGCGCTTTTTTAAGAAAGTACCTTACAGCTATTTACTATTTCTGTAATTGGCCCTTTATTTAACACAATAAATAAAGAAATAAAAAATTTATTTACTACTTATCTTCGTGATAGTAATAATTTCATATCATTTTATAATTTGCAAATTACGTTATTACCTTAGCGTGATTTCCTAAGCTTTCGAAATTCTATATTTAAGAGCATTAAATTCTCATTTTGGAGATTTTTTTTTATATTAACTTTTGAAAGTGTTAAGATATCAATTTGTTTTTGCGGTAAAGAAGAATCGAAGCATTGAGAATTGACCACGAGTTAAGAACGTTTAAGGTCCGTGAATTTCAGGTTTTTAACGAAGGCCGTCCAAGAAACATGCTAAAATGTAACAAACTTGCCCGCCGAAGGCGGGCAATTGCTCGCCGAAGGCGAGCAAAGCTCGCCGGTAGGCGAGCTTGGGAGTCCAGGGGGCGAAGCCCCTGGCTAGCGCAAGGTTCGCCGAAGGCGAACCTTGCGGCTAGTAATAAATATTATAAAAGGTAAGCTTTAATATTTTTCAATATAGAACGAATCATATAGTGAACAAAAGGTTTCAAAAAATAAGATTTTTTTTTTTTATTTTCGCTAAAAATGTTCATTAGAAAATTTTATTAAAAGGTTAATATATTTATTTTTGATATTCATTTGCCCAAACACTAGAATAACAGTCCCAAGCAAGTTTACATACGTAAAAAGAAAGAAACGCCTGAAAGAGGGGCAACTAAGCAACAAGTCAATGGTTAATGGTTGCCTATCTTCACGGGGTTTTTATTGTGGAAATAGTCATCTGACATTTTTATTTTAAATCAAATTAAATTAATTAAATAAGACAGTGTAAAATTTGGGGTTATATATTTATTATAACAAAAAAAAAAAATAAATAAAATAAAAAATAACTTAAAATTTTGGTTAAAAGAAACAGAATCCGACTTTTTTATATAGTCTATGTTCTACATCTCCTAAAATTATTTATATTCTTTTTATTTTCTTACCAATTAATGGGCTTTGGAAAATTTGGATACCTTAATAAGCCAACCTCAAAATTTAATTTAAATAAAAATGAATCAAAATTTAAAAATAAATAAATTTATAAAATTGTTGTTATTTTGGTTATATCTTTTGTTAATATCAATAATTTAATTTTATTAAAAAAAAAAAAAAAATAAATAAATAGGATTTGATTCAAGAAAAAGATTCAAAGAGATGTAGAGATATATAAAGATGGCGTTGTTTATTTAATTTTTTTTAACAAATATTTTGAGGTTATATTATTTATTATAACAAAAAAAAAAAAAAAAATAACCTCAAAATTTCTGTTAAAAGAAACAAAATCCGAAGAATTATCTAGATCTCTTAAAATTATTTCATTTCTTTTTAATTTCTTACTAATTAATTTACTTTGGGGAATTTGGTTGCCTTAATTAATAAGTAACCTAAAAAATTTAATTTAAATAAAAATTAATATTAATTTTTCAAATAAATAAATTTATAATATAAAATTATTATAATATTAATAATAAATTTATAAAATTAGTATGTTATTTTGAACATATGTTTTGTTAATAATTTCATTTTACTTAAAAAAAAAAGGATTTAAATAAATAACAACTTCTAAGAGATGTAGAGATATATAAAGATGGCGTTCTATTTTTTATATAAATTTTGAGGTTATATTTTAATTGTTACACTTTTTAATGTTTTTATGTTAATACATTTTTATAATTAGACCTATTAAAAATTTAAATAATTAAAAAAAAAAAGTATTTTTTTCCTAGTATAAATTAATATTAATAATTCTAAAACAAAATAAATAAAAAGAATAGAGAAAAATGGTTCCCTAATGGACTAACGAAGAGAAAGGAGGAGGGGAAAAAGAGAGATGATCAACCATCCAATTTCACCCTCCTCCCTACATGAACAACATCATCCAAACATCCATCCATCCATCCTCTTTTGCTCTTTGAATTTGAAAAAACCCTCCGGGGGATTCATTCACACAACCACAAATAAATGCAGTTCACTTTTTTATTTATTTATTTATTTATTTATTTAGGCTTTTGATGGGAATTAAATAAAAAAAAAAAAAATTCTTTTTTTTTCGTGTTAAAAAATAAATAAAATTTCCAACATACCATTTAGTTAATGGAAATAATAATTATTTAGCCGTGAAGAGAAAATATTTTTATTTATAATAAAAAAAAAGCTTCATTCTAAATAACTGACAACGGAGTAGAGCATCAGCGCAATCGTTGCGGTTAAGCAATGACAAACGCGGCGGAAGTTCGGGTTGGGGACCAGGATTATCAGGGTGTAGAAAATAAACATCGATAATTCGTATTTTAAATTTAATAAATAAAATTCTAACACCTAATGACCGCAGTAGCCGAAAAGGGTTAAAAAATTCCAAATTTGTCAAACAGACATACAGACACTCCGCTATTATATATATAGATTTTTTTTTTGTTAACAAATAATAAAAGATTTTTATATACTGAGTGTATCAAAAAGGGCTATACAACTTTAACAATTCATATTAATTTATTCTTTTAACTTGCAGACATGGTTTAAACGTCATTTTACAGTAAAATATATCAGGTTGTTTTGGGTTCTCACTGGTGTAGTGGGCTAGGGTGTCGGCTTCTACAAAGAAGATCCCTGTTCAAATCCTGGGCGTGCGGGATTTTTCATTAAATAAATATATTTTATTTAATGTAAACAAATCCTCAAGCAAGCTCTGGATTGGAATATTGGATCTCATCACAATAGCAACTCTACGAGGAGAGGGAGTTGCTGTGACATCCCGTCCTGTGGAAGGGACGTAAAGAAGGTTCCCTCTCAGGGCATTTAGGGGAGGGCACGACCGGTTGGGATTTCATTTTGGGATGAAACTTCGGGTGATGATTGTAGACCTTTAGGGGGTTCACCCCTTGAAATAGTAACGCGCAACGCACAATAGGTTTCGGAGAAAATGGCGTTTAAGAACCATTAAATAAACGGGGATCCCGAAAGGAATTTCAAATAAATAAATTGATATAATTTGTATAATGGTGATGTAATCAAAGCATTAGAAGCATTATTATTATTAGTATTTGAAATTCTTGGGGCTCACTTGTGTGGCGGGCTAGGGTGTCGGCTTTCTACAAAGAAGATCCCTGTTCCCCTGAGTGTGCCGGATTTTTCATTAAATAAAAATATTTATTTAATGTAAACAGTTCCTCAAGCAGACACTGGATTGGAATATTGGATCTCACCACAATATCCCCCAGGCCACTCTACGAGGAGAGGGAGTTGCTGTGACAATCCGTCGTAAAGAAGGTTCCCTCTCAGTGATTCATTTTTCGGAAGGAGTAGGCTACACGCTGGTGCTGAGGGAGTCCCTCATCAACTATTTATTTAAAGTGAAACTTTATTTTGATCGACACAAATTTTTGTCGTTTCTCTATCAGCATGTCGCGTTACAAGCCGTCAAACAGGCTTGTCAAAGGCCGTGACGCTACAAGTTATGACGTCACAAGCCATATGACGACAAAAATAGCCAAAGTTGAAATTTAATATATATGGCGAATTATAAAAAAATAATTGTGAGATTTAATTATTCAATTTTTAAATTGATAAAATATAATTTTTTAAATAATTTAAAATGATTTAAATCTTCAATTACATAAATAAATATTGTTCTCAGTTTTTAACATGCGTCTATTGATTTCCCATTTTCCAATTATTAAGTTAAGATTAAAAGCGCGATTTTAATACCCTTAATTGAATAATTTTCTGAAAATTTTCAGTTAAACGCGTACGATCCGAAAAAAAGTTTCACTTGCATCGTAGTTTCATAAAACCACTACAATAGATTTTTGACTTATGTAGGTCATGATTAAGTTTGATCCACTATTCACAAAAAATAGTTTTGTTTGAAGCGCATGATGATGGCTCTGCCTTTTGTCATAATACCAATAACAAAGTAAAAATATCTTGTCTTTGAAATTAGGGCAGCCCAAAAAAACATGATCCAAGTTGCCAAAAGCAACATTGTTAGAGTCAATTAAATAAATTTTTTTAATGAAAAAATCCCTCAAGCCTAGGATTTGAACACGGATCTTCTTTGTATAAGCAAACACCAGCCCTCTATTAAGAGATGCAAGAGTGTGTGAACAAAATATCGTCAAGAGTTATGAGGTTGAAATTTGATATTTAAGTTAAATACAAAACTAATATTTTTTGAATAAAATACTGATATGCTTTTTGAGTTTTATTCAAATATTTTTGATTAAAATTCTTCATAAATCAATTATTTTTTTTTTTTTAAATGTATATCCTATATAGACCTCAGGTCAATACTTTTGTCTAGCATGTTATACGAATTTTTTTTTTCCCCCCCCCCCCCCCCCCCCGGGGCTAATAAAGAAAATAATATAGGCAGAGGCTACTGTTAATTTCGTTTGCATTTCTAATTTAAATCTTAAAATAATTGAAGAAGAGGACGGAAAAATAAACAAAGGGAAGAAGAATAAACATATAAAAAGGTTTTAAGTCATTTTATTAAGAGAGGGCACTTAATTAACATCAAGTGAATTCAAATGAGTCAAAAGGGAGTTATTATAATTAATAATAAAAATAATATTGTATAACTTCTTTAGAATTCCACTTACGTTTATTTCTTTGTGTTTGGATTAAAAAAAAAAAAAAAAATGAAAATTATCTTCTCTCTCTCTCTCTCTCTGACTGACGTTTGCTTACCTGAAACAAAGAAAATTTTTATTCATCGAATTAGAATGAGGTTTGGCAAATTTGAGGTTCTAAGAAGCGGTAAAATAATTATCGCGAAGCACGGATTTCTCTCAGTTTCCTTTTGATAAAATCTTTAGAAACTCCGCCTGAATAGGCCTAATTAGCAGCTTGGAGCAAATTTCATGACTATCCTTTAGATCAATAGACATCAGGTCAATACTTTTGTCTAGCATGTTATACGAATTTAATAAAGAAATTAATATAGGTATCCGTTCAGTGATTCAGAATTATTTGTTAAAAAAAAAAAAAAAATTTTTTGCTTCAAGATTTCAACCTTTTGTTTAAATTTTAAATGCCTAACAAGGGCGGATACAGGGGGGGGTAAAGGGGTAATTATCCCCCCTCCCGAGATTTGAAAAAAAAAATTATTTTTAATGTAAAATTTTAAAAATTAATACTTAAAAATTTGATTTGTATTAATATTCTGGGAAACAAGTACAGAATACGCCTTTAAATTACCGAAATTAAGAAAAAATTGTGTGCTGTGCGACCAGTCACACCAGATTACCCCCCCCCCCCAAGAAACACCTCTGAATCCGCCCTTGATGCCTAATTGGTTTGATTTTGTGGGATTTAGGTAGAGTCCAATTTTAAAAAACAAAACTGGTGTGATAGTTGAACATCACACAACTTTCTCATACCTTTGTATTCTCTATTTACCCGGTATAATTAACATACAGTACATATATGTAGGTAAAAAAGATAATAGGTAAAAGAAAGTAAAAAAATCTGGCGTGACTGGTCGCACAGCACACAACTTTCTCTTACCCTTGGTGAACTGTGCTTTCAATTCCTTCATGCTTTAAATTCCCTCCTCAAACTAGGACATCACCCTAACATAGAAGAGGTTGGATAAAAGGAACCGGAAATAAGGATTAGTTCACTAGCTAGGAATGAATACAGGAGGAGTTAGAGATAGGAAATAATGTAACTTCACGGGGTGCCGGCAGATAGCTACGGGCAGAGGGCGGTTGAATATGAGGTGTGTGTCTTCGTGCACTTAAACATCTGGGGTAAATAAACCTGGTAGTAATTTCATATAAATAAATAAATAATAATATTTCTTATTATATTTATCATGTATTTCTTTAAATTAAGTCGTAATGATTAGTGAAAAATAAATATTTTCTTCCTCTTTCACTTCACCCTCATGTATATGTTTAGAGCATTGGTTCCCAACCGGTGTGCCGCGGCCCCCCAAGGGTGCCGCGAGAATGCCTAAGTGGTGCCGCGGGATATTTAGGGGGAAAAAAGAGTCTTAAAAAAAAAAAAGGTAAAATTACTTAAACGGAAGCGGCGAAAATTTCCCGTAGGACGGAAAAAATGAAGCTTTGCTGAAAAAAAAAAAGGTCAAATTATTTACACAAAAAAGCAAAAGATTTTTCTGAGGGAGTCAAAAATTTCGTTCCCCTAAAAACAAGGCAAAATGATTCACACGCAAGTGGAAAAAATTTTCCGCAGTGCGGAAAAAATTCCGTGGAGGGGCAAAAATTTCGTTTTGCTTGGGGGAAAAAAAAAAGGAAGGGTGCCCCTAGTGTGTAATGTTATTCCCAACGCACCTTCGGGATGCCGTGGACTTCAAAAGGTTGGGAAACACTGGTTTAGAGTCCTGAAGAAGGAAACGTTTTGCTACCGAAACGTCGACTGAATATGAATATATTCTTATCAAAGAGTGACATATATATATTTTTTTTATTTGTTTTTATTATCTACTAAAAGTAGATATATTTCTTTTGTAACCAAAATTTAGAAAAAGAGAAAAAAAAAAAGATAAAGATGGCGTCGTTGTTCTACTTTTCTTTTCTTTTATTTTTTTTTTTTTTTTGTTGTGAGGGAATTTCGCGGGTCAGATGGCAAACAGAGAGAGAGAGAGAGAGAGAGAGTATCATTTATCGTGCGAATCTCATGCAGTGGCCAGTAACAGAGCGAAAATCCCTTTTGCCTTAAAGCCTCTCCCTTCTTTCTTCTTCTTCTTCTATTAAAGGAAACGGAGGGAATCGAACCGACAGATAAGCTTAAGCCTTTACTCTTTTTTTTTTTTGTGTGTGTGTGTGTTGGTGTCATCATCACACACCACAAAAGAAAAATAAACAAAAACGACAACATAGGTAGATTCCAAAACAGGAGTAGATTTTCTTGGGATTTGTATTCGATAATAGCCCTTCCCATAGATAACAAAAATTCAAGATGTAAAATTTATTAACATGGGAGAATATTTATATTTTGTTACCATGGCAACCATTTCTTCTATCTTTCCAATGAAGTACAAAAGTAAAGTGGTCTTCAGAAGATTTCAATGGCAAAATGAGAATATACATTTTAAAGAGCATCTAAAAAATAATTAATTTTTGAATTTTAATGAAAATCGCTGAAGAGAATTTTTAGAAAATCGAAAGAACTTGTACTCTTTGGCCGATATTGTTCAAAAGTTTCGTGTAATATTCAAGGAGGGTAACTTGCTTGAATACAAAATTTCAACTTTCTAGCTCTTTTTGTTCTTGATATATTTTATTCACAGACAGACACACAGACAAACAGACTTTTTTTGAGTGTTTTCAAGGGTCCTCAAAACGTGTACATCTTTATCTGTTCATCCACACCACCATATTTTAATCATGGTATAACAAAGTAGAGCTTAATAAATGTGCAAATTTTAGGCCCTCGGGGCTTGGTGTGGAGGTTAGCGTGCTAACCTCGTATACCAAACGTCGCGTTTTCGGTACCAAATGGCTTAAATAAGAATGCCTGAACCCCAAATACGTATATAAATCAACAACGGTTATCGTCTAAAGTCTTAAATGGCCTGAGTTGCCGAAAAAACTGTGTGAATGTGTGTGAGTGTGAGTGTCAATGAGAAAAAAGTGTGAGTGTTAAAAAAAAAAAAAATTGCAATTTTAGTGAGTTTTTTTTTTTTGAACTGAAATTGATGAAATTTAAAATAAATAATTGCAAGATTTTTTGTTTAAATTAAAAAGAATGGAGAATAAACAAAATATCCTCCCTTGAAAAAATTTCCTTTAATAAATATTATATACTTTGTATCACCAACATTAAAATTATTTATTTCTCCAATTTATATAATGATTATAATAATTAAACATTTAGATGATTTAATTAGGTAAAATTAATTTTTTTTAATTAAATGTCTTTATATATGCATATATTTTAAATTAAATCCATAATCGCTTTAAATTGATCTTTGGGCCTCAGCACAGTGGTAGAGTTTCTGCCTGTTGTACTAAGGGTCATGAGTTCGAATTCCATCTCATGAAAATTTTTTTCAATTGAATTGGCTACCAATCAATTGAAAAAAAAAAATAGAAACGGGGTCTAAATGGTCTCCGATGTCAAAAAAGATTTTAAAATTAAAAAAAAAAAAGAAATTTCAATTGTGTGGTATTAAATTAGAAACAATTATTATTAGTTTATTAACAATTAAATTATTATTTGAAATTCCTATCGGGATCCCCGTTTATTTACTCGAGGTGCTTTCGTGCACGAAGATACACACCTCAAACCCAAACGGCCTCTTATCCGAGACATCTACCGATACCTCGTGAAGTCACATTATTTCCTATCTCCAACTCCTCCTCCGGCGTTCGTTTCTAGCTAGTGAACTAATCCTTATTTCTGGTTTCTTTTATCCAACCTCTTATATGCTAGGGAAGATTTCCTAGTTTGAGGATGGACCTCAGCACCTACTCCTTTCAAAGAATGCATCACTGAGAGGGAACCTTCTTTACGTCCCTTCCACAGGACGGGATGTCACAGCAACTCCCTCTCCTTGTAGAGTTCTTCTGGCTATTGTGGTGAGATCCAATATTCCTATCCAGTGCCTGCTTGAGGATTTGTTTACACTAAACTCATATTTTTATTTAATAAAAATATTTCCTCCCGTGGATTTGAACACGGATCTTCTTTGTATAAACCGACAACCTAGCCCACTACACCAGCGAGCTCTATTAACAATTAAATCTTCATTTTTAATTTGATGATAATAAAAGAAGAAATAGAAAATAAAGTATCCATCTATCCAAGACTGAATATTTAAGATTATATGACGTCATCTGTCCAATTTGACCGAATGATCGACTAACTTGACTGACAAATTGACACCTTTGACAGAATTGGACAGTTTTGACAGACAGCGAAAAATATAATATTGGAAAATAACATCCTCCTTTTCTCTAAAAAGATCTCTCTTTTCTCTTTTTCTCTCTCTATTTGTTCTTTACACTCCATTGATTTCAAAGGAAAAAAATAAATTTCCTGCGAGAAATAAAAAAAAAAAAAAAAAATATATACTATTCGAAACAGAAATTTGGTAGTGTAGAACGATTGTATTAAAAATTATAAAACCTGAAAAAGACCGAAACGTTAGGTTATTTTTTTTTATTTGTCTATTTTAATATTAATATTTATATTTTTTCAATGAGCAAATAAAAAAATACGTTTCGGTCTTTATCAGGTAAATTTTTTTATTTGATCATTCAAAAAATATATTTGTCTATTCCATTATTTAGTAATAATAGTTATATTTTTTGAATAAGCAAATAAAAAAATACGTTTCGGTCTTTATCAGAAAGATTTTTTTATTTAATCATTCAAAAAATAGAAATATTTGTCTATTCCAATATTTAATATTAATATTTATATTTTTTGAATGAGCAAATAAAAAAAAATATGTTTCGGTCTTTATCAGGTATTTTTTTTTTTTTTTAATAATTTTTTATAACTAATTAGTCTACTCTCCCAATTTATAAAAAATTAAGAAATTTCTTTTTTGAATTTTTTAATATTCTCCTTTTATCTAAAAAGATTCTCTCTCTATTTGTTCTTTAGACTCAATTGAATTCAAAGGATAAAATAAATTCGCAGGGAGAAATAAAGGAATTTATTCGATTTAAATTAAATAAAAAACACTTCCTGAAAAAGACCGAAACGTAAGAGTATTTTTTTTTTTTTATTTGTTCACTCTAATATTATTATTCTTTTTTATTTATTATTAAACTAAAAATTGCGCGATATCTTTTTATTAATATTTATAATATTTAATTTATATTCAAAATTAAATAAATAAACAAACAGAAATAAAAAAATCTGCACTTGAATTTAATTTAATATTAAAAATAAAAAATTGAAAATCTCAACAAGAGTAAAAAAAATAAAAAAAAAAAATAAAATAGCGAAATTGGATAACGGGTCACATGTACTCGATTTAAAGCCCTCTTGAAACACATAGAGAGAGAGAGAGAGAGACTCAAAGAGACCGTTTTTTTTTTAAACTTAATTAAAAATAAAGCTTTTTTTTTAAATCAAATTTAATTAACAAAAAAGCTAAGTTTATTTTTTATTTTTAAAAAATAGCATTCTACAATGAAACTTATTTAAAACAAAAAAAAAAAAAAATAAAATAATAATAAATTTATATTGACGTAAAAATCACCTTAGAGAATTTTAAATCAAATAAAAATAATTAAAATTAGATAAACTACAGTTTATTTGAATAAGATTATATTGAGATGGTGGAGAAGCTGGGATTCTCCTCTCTATGGTTGTTAGTTAATACAGTTTATTTGTAAAAAATATAACTATAATTTGAATTTGAGAAAAAATTGATATTGTGGAGGAGCTGGGATTGTCCTTAGTATTCAAGATAAAAAAAAATCAATATTACCACAAAAATATTTGAATAAGATATAACTATAATTTGAATTCGAATCGAATTGAGATGGTGGAGAAGCTGGGATCCTTCTCTCTATCGTTGTTAGTTAATACAGTTTATTTGTAAAAAATATAACTATAATTTGAATTTGAGAAAAAATTGATATTGTGGAGGAGCTGGGATTTTCCTTAGTATTCAAGATAAAAAAAAATCAATATTACCACAAAATATGAATTTTTTTCTCTCTCTCTCTTTTAAATGCTTCTATAAAGTATTCAAGTAAAAGTTGAAAAAAAATTGCTATACCAAAGTATTCATTGGAGGTTTTTTTTTCAGTTGAGTTCAGAGATAAGATCGTGTTTATTCGCCTTCAAGTTTGATTTTTTACACAGCATGAATTCTCTCCCCTATCTACTACGTACGTATTCATGTGTGGGTGTGTGTATGTGTGTTTGGTTGGGCGGAAAACTCCGGAACGGACCAAATCGAGTGGAATGAAACTCAGAAACGCAAAATAGTTTGAACCTTATTGATTTTCATTAAAGAAGGAATCCCCATGTAAAAAAAAGGAATAAAAAAAAATAGCAAATTTAAATCTGTATCCTATAATGACGTCATCAATGATTCTAATCTAACTTTTAAGTTAAAATCATCAAATAAAAGCGAAAGTAGAAAGTTAAGAAAATATTTAAATGAGAAAATTAATATAGTGGAGGAGCTGGGAAACATTCAATTAGGAATAAAAATAAAACCTCATTAAAATTTTTTATTTATGAGTATAAAAAACTTTTTATTTAAACGATAACAAACTTTTCCTTTCAGTTTGAAAGTAATAACTTTGAAAAACTATATTAAAAAAAAAAGTATAAAATAAATAAAAGTTAATTACTTTTGAAGACATTTCTTAAATTAATAGTGACTCTTGAATTCCTTTTCAATTTAATAAAATATTTTATATGTGGAATATTTTTGATCCCAGCTCCTCCTCCATAAAAATTTGTTCCTAATAAATGGAGTTTGTTGTCAAAAACGATTAAACTTTCTCATTATCAACCAACTTAGGCTATTGCTCTACTGTACGTAAATGAAATTTGAAATTGATATTGCAAATAGTTTAACGAGTTGCATGAGTTAGGAAGTAATTTATTTCAAATATTAATCATTGAAAACTATGTCTCAAAATTAATGAAATATTTTTTTAATATATTGAGATTACTTTCCTAAAGGGTATTTTTTTGATAGAAAATATTTAATAAAACAAGTTTGACAATAAGATTGAATAAAAATATAAATTTAAATTTTGTGGAGGTGCTGGGATGAATAAATTATCCAATTAATTATTTATTATAGAAAATTTCAATTTGTATCCTAAAATGACGTCATCGATGATTCTAATTTTAAGTTAAAACAATCAAACAAAAGTGAATAATGAAATAGTTTTTTAATATACCGAAATTAAAAGAATTTTTTTTTTAACTATTAGATATTGTAAATAATAGAAAATTTTTAATAAAGAATATGATATAAAATTTTTATAATATTTAATTTTGTGGAGGTGCTGGGATGATTAAATTATTTAATTTATTATTTAAAACAATATAAAAAAAAAACTATATTTTCATTAAATTAAAGATATTTTTTCGTAAGATTTTTGATTCTTTCACCTTTAAGAAGATAAAAAGCCAAAGAGATGCCTCCTGACACACACAAGCTATGATAAATTTATCTCTTTGATATTTTATTTATATAAATGGAAAAAGAAATTATTTAAGGCTTGAAGGGATTTCAAGAAAAGTGTTTTTTTGCCTTTCAAAAAAAAAAAAAAAAAGAGAATAAACCAGTACTAAAATAATTAAACAATTAAATTCTAATTTAAAAATACGAGTAATTTATTTAAAAAAAAAGTTTCAAAGAGGAATGCCAATATTCTAATCTGGAATTGAATTATAATTTATTCAAATATGTTTTAGCTTATAATTTATATATCATTTAGTTATTTATGTCATCCCAGCACCTCCACTAAAAAAAATTTATATGTATTCTATAATATATTTATAAATCATTTGGTTATTTGTATCATCCCAGCACCTCCACTAAAAAAATTTATATGTATTCTATAATATATTTATAAATCATTTAGTTATTTGTATCATCCCAGCACCTCCACTAAAAAATTTAATTTAATAATGATAAATATCTAGAATAGCTACATCTAGCGATTAATGAACTTTGTGAATTTGTTTAAAGAATGGATCAGAATGGGAAGCTGTACATTATATTTTATAGATATTCTTTTCAATTTTTAGCTTTGTTCGTCAACCGAGAGATCTTAATCCAGGCTTTTTATTTTATTTGTAAGTCATTTACTTTTAGAAAAAAGAAAAATATTATTTTTAACATATTTTTCAGTATTTAGGTCTATTTAAATTTCATTCCATTATATTTATTCTAAAAAAAAGTGATGGAAAGTACACCCATGTTGTTTAAAGTATTTTTTATAATTTTTTATTTTAAAAAAATCAATATTATTATTAAATTGATTTAAATTTTAAAATTATTTTATTGTGGAGGAGCTGGGATTATTATTATATTTTTAATTTATACGTTGTGCGTTACGCCAGGACTACATTGATTTAAAAGAAAAATATTATTTTTAAGAATTTTTTTGGCATTTAAGTCCAACTTAATTATTATTCAATATAATTTAAATAGCTTTAATTTCTTTATTGGTATTTCTAATACGTCATTTATGTGTTTGACAGCTCTGTATGTATAAATCCATATTTATATAATAAAGCCCTTAAGAGGGATTGCCAATATTAAAAAAAAAAGTTTTTTAATTAATCTTTTCCCCCAGGCTGTAGAAGAGTGAGAGAAGAGAGAGTGAGAGGTTTTAAGAAGAGATTTAAATTCTAAACTCAAGTTTAAAATTTAATTCAGAAAACTACTTCATAATTTGAGAGAGAGAGAGAGAGAGAGAGAAGAGAGAGAGAGAGAAGTTGAACTCTAGACAGAAAAGTTTCAATTAAACCTTCACCCCCCCCCCTCCCCCTTCTCTCTCTGTCTGCTGCTATTGCCAACTTTTTTTTTTCTGCAAGAAACTCATAAAAAATTTAATCTCTATGATGATTTTATTTTATTTTTTATTTTTACTATTTATCGTTAAGAATAAAATAAAATTTATTTTTATTTTTAAAATGGAATATAACAAATTTTAACAAAAATATTTCCAACAAATATATAAAAAAAAATTTAAAAATACTTATTTCTGTCTGTCAGCAATATAAATTTAGTTAAAATTTTATTTATTATTTTAACAGAAAAAAATTAATATTATTATATTTCAATTGTTTAAAATAGTCTTTATAATTATTTATTTAAAAAAAAACAATATTTTTATTACCTCAAATTGATCTAATATTTAAAATTATGTTATTGTGGAGGAGCTGGGATTATTTAACTTTTTCTTTGATTTTTTAATTGATATGTTGTGCTTCACGCCAGGAATTTATTGATTTAACAGGAAAATGTTATTTTATGGCATTTAAGAGTCTATATTAATTTCGGATTTCGAGTATTAACTTCCTCACAAGAATTTCTAACTATCCCTCTTCCTGCTCTGAACGTTTGTCCAACACCATTCAACAATAATCTAAAATAGGCGCCAAAATAAACATTAGAATTGACGACACACCCCTCAAAACTCTACTAAACACTTCCAACTTTTACTATATGCCTTATTTACTATAATATTTATAACATTTAGATTCATTGATAACATCTATTTATATAATTAGCTAATGTCCGTCTGTCTGTCTGTCACGCTCTGTTTGGGCAACGTCCCGTTGGAATATTTCGAAACCAAATTTTTTATGCTTAAAGAGGACCTTCTATGGATTGCAGGAAAATTATTTTCATTTCGTAATTCTTATAACTTTTTGAGTTATTAATTGAGAAAGTTACAATTTCTCCCATAGGAAATGTATAGAGAAATTTTTATGTATCCTTTGCACTTGTGTATTCTATGAATGCAAACAAGCCTCAAGCAAGCACTGGATTGGAATAGGAAAAATTTCTTTTCATAATTAAGAAAAGGCGAGGGACGCGGCAGGTGGGCCCGAGCCGGCTGATGGGGGTCCAGGGAGACAAAACCCCCCTGGCTTCTCATAATTAAGAAAAGGCGAGGGGACCAGGGGGTCCCAAAAGCTCGCCGAAGACGGGCCTTAGGCAAGTTTCTTTTGAAAAGAACAATATTTTTATTAAAATGGTTTAAATTGTAATATTTTTTGATTGTGGAGGAGCTGGGATTATTAAATTTTTTTTAATTTTTACGTCGTGCGTTACACCAGGAATGTATAAATATTATGAGTATATAATTTCCAGAACAAATTTCATATGTACAATCCTCATGTTACATCGTTTATTCATTATTGTTTATAATTTTCAATTAAACTGCTACTTTGTATTTGAATTCATTTAAGTATTTTTTTTCTCATCATTGAAAGATCGTAATGCCATTTTTCTCTTCATTTGTATTTAAACGCTGGGGGGGTTTTCAAAAACATGTTTTTTTTTGTATTCATTGTTTTTTTTTTCTTTTTATGATGATTTTTAGCAGCTTTGACATTTTTCCCTTTTTTTTTTATATGTACTGTGTGTGTATAGTCTTTTCTTTAAAAAAAAAATTCATTTTTTTTATATTATATAAAAATGTTAGAATGAAAGAAATTAATTAACAAGAATTTAATTTTTTTTTTTTTTTTTTTTTTGAACTCTTTATTAAAAAAAAGATCTGTTATTTTTATGATAAAAAAATTTCCTTTTTTTTTACAGTACATTTTTTTAAAATAAAATATCGTATGACAAAAAAGAGGTAAAACAAGGAATTGTTATTATCTCTTTGTTTTTATAATATAACTAGCTGACTAGCCAGGTTTTGCATACCTCTAGGTGTCGTTTTTGGGATTTTAACCACCAGAGTAACGGTAACGTATCTTCACCTTTACTCTCCTCTGAATTTTTATAAAACGTAAGTCAAAAATTCGTTTTAGCATTTATAAAAATTAATACAAATAGTATTCAAGAGTATAAAAAACTGGGTGATATGTTTCAATGTCTTTATTTATTTTTTTGACACTCAACCTGACAGGTATTTATTAACCTCCCGGATAGCATTTAAAAGAGCACTTGTTCGAACGCAGTTTAGCAGAAAGACATGAACGGTGGACACGAAGTGAAGAGTAAGTCGTCTAGGAGTAGGGGAGTGCCACAGGCAGTGTCTCCTTAATGAAGAAAGTCAAGGCTCCCGTCTTGCATTTCGGTCGACTGCTCGAGTCAAGTTGAGTCATCCAGTTGCCACCAATTTCCGTCGCGCGTAATTCAATACATCTATTGATTTGTTTTCGAGTCATGAATCTAATCGTGTCGACTTTGTCTTGTTTCTAGGAGACGTCATTGTGCAAAGTTGTTTTTTATTACTTTTTTTCGGCTACTGAGGCCATTTAATTATGATAAATACTGATGGGGCTATTGGAGGACGTTGATTTCACGAGGTCGCCAATCCGAGGTTTCGCCATAGCATCGCTAACTCGTAACGATTGTGGTGACTTTTGCCAGCCCCATAATTTGTACACTTCAGCTGAATCGTGGGCAGGTGGAAGAGTCACCATATGAATTTTTTTTTTTAATTATGACTTTTTTGGCATTGGAAGATATTTAGACTCGAGGGGGGGGGGGGGTGAGGGAGTCCAGAGGGACAAAGCATTTATTAAATTTACTAGATTATTATTTATTATTATTTGAAATTCCTATCGGGATCCCCGTTTATTTGGTGCTTAAACGCTCGAAGGCACAACACCTCAAACTCAACCGGCCTCTGTCCGTAGCCATCTACCGGCACCCCGTGAAGGTACATTGTTTCTTATCTGTAACTCATCCTCCTTTGTTCGTTTCGAGCTAGTGAACTAATCCTTATTTCTGGTTCCACCCGGTTCCTGTTATCCAACCTTTTCTTTGCTAGGGAGGATGTCCTAGTTTGAGGAGGGACTCCCTCAGCACCGACTCCTTTCGAAGAATGCATCACTGAGAGGGAACCTTCTTTAAGTCCCTTCCACAGGACTGGATATCACAGTAATTCCCTCTCCTCGTAGAGTTGCTTGGGGGCTATATTCCAATCCAGTGAATGCTTGAGGATTTGTTTACATTAATTTAATGAAAAAATCTCTCAAGCCCAGGATTTGAACGCGGATCTTCTTTGTAGAAGCCTGACACCCTACCCCGCTACACCAACCTAAATTTACTAGAGAAATTAAACAATTCTATCTAAACTAACGATCAACTTTCACAAAAGCAATTTAAAGAATTTAAAACTTGTTTTTGTGTTTTTGACCTGGATAATGTATTATTATTATTATTAAAGTTACAAACTGGGAAATGACTTTTATTTTTTCTAAAACAAGTATGTTTGTTGTGTCCCTTTAGGGATGATAAAATTGATGTCAGAGAAAGTGTACAAAAACAAAAACAAAAAAAAAAAAGAGGAAATTGTACAATTTGTCATATATATGAGAGAGATTTCTTGGATTATCTGCCAACTACACCTACGTATTCTCTCTCTCTCTCTCTTGATATGAATGAATGAATGCATTGGAGCTGATTGTCTTTGCGACCATTCATCTTGTATTCATAACACGCATGTATGGGGAAGGGGGAGGGGATGGGAGATGGAAGGGGATTGAAATCGAATCGAATGGATATATGGAGATATATGTCCCTAACATTAAATTAACTCCACCCCCTTTTCAGAATTATATTAGATATTTTCATAATGAAAAAAAAAAGGAACAATGCTTTCCTTTGAATCATTTTTAATTATAAATCCTAAGATTAATTTAATATCACTGTGTGTAGGTGTTTTTAAAACATGATTCTCCAGCCTATTGACCTCAGGGCATAACAGAAAAAAATCTGGTGTGAGTGGTCGCACAGCACACAACTTTCTCTTACCTTCGGTTTGACAGGCACATCAGATTTTTTGTGTCGAGATATATTTAGTTTCTGCAGATATATTAGAATTCACGATGTAAAATTTATAAACATGAGAAAATATTTACATTTTGTTGCTATGGCAACCTATCTTTCCTATGAAGTACAAAAGTAAAATGTGCTTCAAAAGATTTCAAAGGCCAAATGAGAATATATATTTGAAAGAGCATCTTAAAAATAAGTGATTTTTGAATTTTAATCAAAATCGTTGAGTGAATTTTGAGAAAAATGAAAAAACTGAAAAAGTACTAGTACTTTTTGGCCGATTTTGTTCAAAAGCTTTGTTTCACCTCCCCCCTCCCCCTGTACCTAACTTAAATTTAAAATGTCAACCTCGTCGCAAAATTTAAATTTAAAAAATTAAATAAAATTTATCACGAATAAGTTTGTTAAACCTTTTGTGGTTTGAAAATATCATTATTAGGGGGATTTTTAATTATAGACCACATTTTTATATTATTTATTTATTAAAAATTTATAAATACTGTACAATGTTTCGACTGCTTGTTCTTCAACCGTTTTCAAATACTGTGCACTTGCTCTTAAGTGAACTAACTGTCAAATCCGTAACGGATTACGGGCTTTTTTATATACTATGACGTCAGCGCCATCTGCAGGCATTCTTGTGAAGTTAGTTAGAATAAAATTTTTTTAATTTAATTTCCTGGCTGCAACGTCCTTCATAAGTGTATCTTCAATTAGCATACAATAATAAAAAAATTTTTACTCAAAACTTCAAGACCTGGTCGAGGAAGTGAAATTTTCTTTTAATAGGAGTGATGTATATATTTCTTAGTAAGCCAGATGTATAGACTTTTTGGTTTTTAATAAATTACTATTTAATAGAAAATTTATTTAAAATGTCTCGGATTGATTTTCTTTCTCTTCCACATGTAATGGTGCCCAGAATTACCATAAACTAATATCTAAAAAGATTAATAAAAAAAAATTAAAGGTCGTTATCAGTATTTGTATCACTTCTGAAGATAGCACAAACGGTACAGTGAAACTTTTATTCAAGAAGAACACTTTTTAATCCAACAGGAAACTTCAAGGTCATTAATCAGACATACCCAAAAAGAAAAATTCAAAAAAAAATTAGGGAATGACTTCCCCAAGACTGACAGGCTTGCTGATATAGCGGGCTAGGGATGACGGCTTCTGCAAAGAAGATCCTGGGTATGCAGGATAAATATATTTTTAATGTAAACAAATCCTCAAGTTCGCCTTGAATTGGAATATTGGATCCCTCCACAATAGTTCCCAGACAGGTAGCTCTACGAGGAGAGGGAGTTGATGTGACATCCTGTCCTGTGAAAGGGACGTAAAGGAGGTTCTCTCTCAGTGATGCATTCTTCGTAAGGAGTTGGTGCTGAGAGAGTCCCTCCTCAAACTAGGACATCCTCCTTAGCATAGAAGAGGTTGGATAAAAGGAACCAGAAATAAGGATTAGTTCACTACCTAGAAACAAAATCAGGCGAAGGATTTAGAAATAGTAAATAATGTAACTTCACGGGGCGTCGGTAGATGGCACAATATAATCTTTTTATTATTATCTGGTTTTCACGCTAGAGTGCTCTGAGAAATTATACTATGAAAGAAATTTTTGAAAAATCCCTTTGTTCCCCCCGCCCTTTACAGTTCATATGAAATAAGAAGGTAATAATTTTGTGGTTGGAAAATTATCCAATTCCAGTTGAGTGATTCTTTTTCTTTTTTTATTCAGAATCTCATTACCAAAGTAGAAATAAATTTCGTTATAATCGTTTTTTTTTTCTTTCTTTCTTCTTCTTTTTTTTTTTTTTAACCCTCAAAATTAAATAATCTTTTCATTTAAAGTGATCTCTTTCTCTCCTTTTTTTTTCTCCTCAAGCGGAAACTAAAAAGAATTTGATCATCATCAAAGTTAAAAAGTTGCCTTCATTTTATAATTAGATTCCTTAAATATGTGAGATTCGTCTTTTTTTTTTAGGCTAAATTTAAATTTTATTACAGCTTTACTGCATACTACTGTTAAATATTGTCGTAAGAAAAAAATATTTCTACGTTGTCTTATTGTTTTGTAACTTTGTTGGGTAAAAGTAAAAAGTGGAGGAGCTGGGATTTTAATTTTCATCTAAGACACTTTTGCTTAAAATCTATAATTATTGAAATTTTTGTCTAAATTGATTTTAATATAAAATAGTTTGAAACTATAAAGTGTGAAATTCGATTATCAAATTGTTATATAATTATATTATATTTAGTATACTTGTGGTATATAAATATAAAACACAGTAATTTATTTACGATATCACCTGCAGGTTGACATGTGTTAATATTTTAATTCAATTAATTGTGTATATGTATAAAGAAAAGTGATAAAAGGAGGAGCTGGGATTGAATTATTACAAGTTGAAAGAAATTCATCTTTATTAGAAAACTAAATCAATTGGTAAATTTTATAGTTTATTCGACAGAAAAATAAAATTAGAAATCACAATTAAATCAAAATGTAATATATTTATTCAATTTAATTTTCCATCTATTAGTACATGTATTTTTATTATTAATAACAAATATGAATTTGCTTCAACCTGTTATAAATAAATCCCAGCTCCTCCTCTTATGACTTTTCTATATACCTATACACAATTAAAGAATTAGACTCCAAGTATTAACTAATAGTATTTGAATATATAAGAAAAGAATATATAATACAGGGTGTAGACAAAATAATATGAACAACGAACATTACACAATATTTATTAATTAATATTGTGTTGAGCCACTATTTGCTTGTATACATTTTTACTGGTTATTTGGAGGTACTCTAGTATGTCTATCTTAACTTCTCGACCCCGAGAATCCTGTGCTAACTTAGGGGGCGGGGAGGAGAAGGGGGACAAAAACCTCAAAATTTTAGGATTTTTTTTTCAGTTTTTATTTTGGTTTATATCTCGTAAACTAAATTAATTCTGTGTACCAGAGTACTATTCGAAATTGTAGAGCATTAAATTTGCTAAAATTTGGTTGATAAATTGAATTTGTAGACCCAATATTAACCGAGATACGGCCGATCAAATTTAGACAAATAGAAAATACGTATCTCGGTTAATATTGGGTCTACAAATTCAATTTATCAACCAAATTTTAGCAAATTTAATGCTCTACAACTTTCTATTGTAGTATGGTTCACAGAATATGCTTAGTTTGCAAGATATAAGTAAAATACTGGAAAAGTTCAGATTTTGAGGTTTTTGCACTCCCTCAAGTTAGCAATGGAACCTCAAGGTTGAAAACTTAAAATAGACATCCTAGAGTACCCCAAAATAGCCTGTAAAACTTTCTACAAGCAAATGGTAGCTCAACACATTATTAATAAATGAATAATGTCCGGTGTTCATTTTATTTTGTCCAACCTCTGTATATATAATAAATATTAATGAAAAATTAGGAAATCAAATATTTAACCTTCATACGGTCTTTGGGGTCTATATGACCCCAAGAGCACTTCAAACCTTTGTATCTTTTCAACTATTATATTTGGAAATTTCTCCTTTTTTGACTTTTATTTTTTTGTCGTTCTAAATATGAATTTCACAATTAGAATTTTTAAAATAGTTTATTTAGAGCACTATAGAAATTGTTACACATCCGTTCTTGGGGTCTATATGACCCCATTAGTATTTAAATCCCTTCTATTATTATTTTATTATTATATATAGATTGCTGGCCGGTTTTCCTAATGTTTATTATTCAAATAATATATAATAATATAATATTGTGAAAAAGGTTCCTTCAATCTAATATAATGAGAATAAACCTAGGGGTCAATATGACCCCAAAGACCTCTTGTGTAGGGTTAAAACGAAGACCGTACGAAGGTTAAAAAAAAAAATTTATAATTTGTTGCTCTGTGAGTGGTTACAAATTATGTTATTTTGTTTTGGAATTTTTTTTTTACGGTTCTAATTTTCCATATAGACTAGAAAAGGCTAAAGTCATTAACAATTGTCCATTAAACGAAAAGCCTTCCTCTGAAATATTAATTACGCAATATTGTAATTATTTCGCTTTTAAAGCCCTCCCAATTCATAATTTGTAATAATCTTGGACGATACGTGTGTGTAATAAGTTCATTATTCGAAATAATAATAAACAACATGAACATAGACAAGCTGGTTGTATTATATTAAATAATAAAGAGATATAGAGAGAGGGAATCCCTTCAAATGTTCTTAATTTATCTTCTCTGTATAACAACATTAACATTAATGTTTTTTTTTTCAAAGCTAATTAAAAATTAAATTAAAAAAAAATGTTTTAAAAATTTATTATAAAGACTAAATAATGAGATAGGCACTTAAGTGGAGGAGCTGGGATAAAATTTAAACATATATAAAGATATCTTAGAAAAGGTAATCACAATTTATAGAACTCATTAATGTATATAACAATACAAATCAAATTGATCAAAAGTGGAGGAGCTGGGATATAAAAATTAAAATTCTTATATTGAATATCATTTCTATTTTATTTTTTAATTATAAAAAAAAAATATTTATTTTTATTTTATTATATCAATATCATCTAGTTATACTGATGAAGAGACATAGGTGATTGCGATTATTCTGAGCATACTATTCCAAATTTTTATTGATTTATTTCTGTTAATCCAACATAAAATTATCCAACTAATTTATATAAATAAATAATTCTGTTATTTTATAATATAAATATAAAAATATAAAATATAATATATTAATATTATATAGGAATTATAGTTTGATCAAAAGTGGAGGTGCTGGGATATCACATTATAAAAATTGAAAGTTAATTTAAATAAATCTCTAGAAAAAGGTATTTTTAATTAAAAATAATTGCTATTTGACAATTTTTTAAACATATTTATTTATTTATCCACATGGATAAAAAAAATTCATTCATTTAACATTTAAAAGATGAGAAAAAAAAATTACTCGTCTTTTTTTTAACGAATACCATTAACTAATTGAACTTGTTTATTTATTTATTCAAAACGCCCGGTTTATTTATTATTTTGTTTGATTAAATAAATCAGATTTGTTGTGTATGTTTACGTTAATATTAAATAAATCATAGGGAGTGAGTATTTTGATGAAGCTTGATTGAATTCATCCAAAAACGAAGAATGAGAGACAGAGAGAGAGAGAGAGAGAAGAAATGCATCTAAAATTAGTCAACTTGTGTGTTTGTGTTTATGTGTGGTGATTTGATTTTGTCGCCTGATTTCATCACTTAGCGAACTCGACTATTCAATTAAATTATTACCGAATCTAGTTTAATTAACCTTTACAAAATCACGTTGCTTTATCGGCCGAATATGTATCTATATATCTAAATTAAAAAAATGTATATATGTACTAGAATATCTCAAAAAAATCTGATGTGACTGAGCACACCACTTTCATAAGATAAGAAATTTGCGTTCTGTGTTTGTCACACCAGATTTTTTGTGTGGACAGATATTTAGTTTCAATCAGTACATTAGAATTCAAGATTTAAAATTTAGTGAAATATACTTTTCTATAACGTACACAAATAAAGTGTGCTTCAACCAAATTTTAGATCAAAATGAAAATACAAATTTTAAAAAGCATCTAAAAAATAATTGATTTTTGAATTTTAATCAAAATCGTTTGAGTGAATTTTGAGAAAATAAAAATAAACTGAAAAAGTACATCAGTAAAGTAAGAGTAGTCTTTGGCCAATTTTGTTCAAAATCATGGTGTTACGTGTCAAAGAGATACTTAACTTAAATATAAAATTTGAACCTCCTAGCTCTTTTAGTTCTTGAGATAGTTTGTTCGTAATATTATATCCCAGCACCTCCACCTACAAAATATTTGAAATATCATATCAAAAATAGAAAAAATACTTTCTCTATCAAAACAAATTATCTTTTGTAGATGGAGGGGTTTTGGAAATACCTAATTTCTTGTATAAAACTAATTAATTAATAAAATTTTGGAGATAGTTTAGGATATGAGTTTTTAATCGCACTGTAACGTTGAACCCAAGGGTTGATAAGGGCTAATTGAGGTAAGCATGACGACCGACAAGCGTAACTGAATTACCTACATGATTAGTAACATAGGGTGAGGCAGGTAGGATGGATGGAATATTCGGGGTCAGGCAATTAATTATATCCTATATGATAATATACACGTATATATAATACTTATCACGTGACGTTAAATTAATTATCTGAGAAATAATTTTAAAAAGTAGATAATTGCTTTTACATAGTTCAGTTAAACTAACCAAACATTTTTATCAATATAAATAAAAAAAATAAATTCATCAATAATATTTAGAATTTTTATTATAATCGTTTGATGAGTTTTTTTTAAATAATTGATTAATTTTGATTATTCTTCAACATTGGAAAATACTACGCTTGTTTATATACAAAGCAGTAGATCTTAGAGACCGCTTTTCCCAATCAGAAAAGTTATATCCCAGCTCCTCCACCATCAAGGTATTTGAAAAATTCTTTCACAAAATAAAAATATATATTTTATCTATCAATACAAATTATCTCGAAATTCTTTTTGGAGGATTTGATATCTATATTATTCTAGAATAATTATGTGAAGTTCATTTAGAATATAAAACTTTAATAATAGCAGGATTAGCAATAATTTTCTCTAAAAATTGTAAATACTTTTATTTGTTTATATTTTCATTTGAAATGCAAATTATTTTCTTTAAAAATATTTAAATTTTCATATCCGGCTCGAAGGACCAAAAATTTAAACTTTGATTATTATTCATTTATAATACTGACATTTATAAATATGTAATTCTATTAACGATAACATAAACGGTTAAGGTTCCTGGCAACAGAGTAATGAGACAGCCATCGAGATCCTTGCTGTTAAGCATTGCTAAAAACGACTGAATTTCGAATGGGTGACATTGAAAAATAAACGTGTTAACATCATTTTCTTTCCATAATTTTGGACAAATCTTTTGTTATTTATGATGAATTTTAAAATCAACAATTATTCTAAAAGTGTAAATTTTTTTTTTTTAATATTACAATAAAAAAAAAAACAAGTGTCAAAGTTTCTTCTTATGATCATTTAATATTATTGTTTTGTTTTCGTTTGTTTTTGTTCAAATTTAATATTATATCGTAAAGCTTTGCTTTTTGTTGTGAACAAATTCTATCATCAAGTTTTCTTGCACTTTCCGCTCTTTTTTTTCTCTCTCCTCTCCGCTGCTTGTTTCAAACAAAATAATATTTCTTTTTAAAAAGTAATTTGTGGTTTCGAATAAAAAAAAAAGATTATTGTTTTTCAAAGATATATAAAAATTTTTATCTATAAAGTTTTTGTGAGTATGTTTATTCTATCGGTGGGTCAAACTACTTCACAAATTGAACCCGGAATCTCCAGCCTAACTGGAAAAATTTTTATATTTGATAAGATAATATTTAAATAAAAAAAAAATTCTTAAAAGCCTTTAAAATTGAATATATAAATAATATATATAAATTTGAAGTTTAATTTCAGCAGGTGTAAATAACAACTACTACTACTACTACTACTACTATTCTCTCTCTCTCTACTACAAAATACGAGTTACCCGAATTAAGATTTCTTCGAATATAAATAAGTCTTCATGCCAAAATTCTTTCCTTACCCACATTTTCTACAATATTTCCGAATTTGTTAGAATTTTTATTATAATGAAATGATGAATTGCTTTAATAATTTGATTGATTATTTTCAGTCATTGGAAATAAATTATTATTCTTTTTTTTATATACGATAATTTATGTCTTGATAGATAAAATATATATTTTTTTTGTGAGAGAATTTTTCAAATACTCAAAGGTGGAGGAGCTGGGATATAACTTTTTTGAGTAGGTAACAATATTAAAGCGGTCCTTATGATCTACTGCCTTGAATATAGATAGACGTAGTATCAAATGTTTGAAAGTAATCAAAATTCATCAATTATTAAGTGATGATGTACTTAAAAATTATTCGATTTTGATTTTGTAATTTATAAATCAATTTCTTCAAGAATCAATTAACCTGACTGTTTTATTTATTCAGTTCTGTTAAAGAAAATTGACGTCAAGCATTTAATCACTCTATAAATAATATCTAGAAGAAAGTAAAATGACCATTTTCTATTAAAACTCACTCTGACTGTAGAGGGTGATTATTAATCCCCGTTGGAATTACGCGCCGTCAGGTTGTCAGCCTGACGGGATTATTATTACCTGGCCTGTTGCAATTTTGTCCCCCTGGCTTTAAAATATATATATATACATTGACTTGCTATTAAAAACACACAACGAGTTTTAAAATTTAATCATCATCGAAAATGAATATTGTGACGCAATCCCGGTGATAAATTAAAGTTTGTAAACAAATGGGTCAATTAATGTTCGATATACATGTATATAGAAAGATAATAACACAAAAATAAATAATATTAAAAAAAAAAAAAAATACTAATGATTATTTGTCGAATGCAATTGCACACGTTGTAATATAATTATAAACACTTGTATTGTCAAAATTAATGATATATGAGAAAGAGAGAAAATTACTAATTATTTATTTATTATTAATTAATGATTAAAAAAATAAAATTTGTATTTATTTATGTTTTTAAAATAAAATGTTTTAAAAAATTTTTAATTATAAAACAAATAATTAAATGCTTTTTTTAAATTTTTTCCTAATTAATAATTAAATATATTTAATAATTAATACATATTAAAAAAATGAAATAATTGTGGAGGAGCTGGGATTGAAAATTTTATTTGGATGAACTTTGAAGCCAATTTTAATGAATATATTTATTCTATTATTTACTTATAATATTAATATTTTTTTTATAAATAACACAAAAGTTCCACTTATTAGAAATTATTTATTTAAAAAATTTATTAATATTATAATTCCAAGATTTTGGTAACAAATCATTCTGATTTTATTTTTTTCGTAAAATAAAATTTGACTGTGATTCGTCATTTATCGATGACTTTCGATTTACTTTCAATTAAAATTTTTTTTTGTTTTGTTTTCTTTGAATATTATCAATATCTTTAATATATTTGGTATATATAATTAAAATAAATCTAATTAAAATATTAACTTTTTTTATTAAAGCTTGGCTTCTTCGCAATACCTTTAAAGGGTCAATAAATCAAATAATATTCCCATTTGTTGTCAAAATAAGTGGAAGGTAAACTTTCGTGTTATTTATGAAAACAATATTAATACTATAAGTAATTAATAGAATATTTATATTCATTAAAACTATTATAAATTCCCAACTCCTCCATTTAAAATTTTAAATCCCAGCTCTTCCACAAGTAATTATTTTTTCCCATATTTTTTACTTAAGATAAAGGATCTTTTAATGAACATATAATAATTTAATAAATAACTAATTTTTTCAATTTCATTGATTATAAACGTAAAATTAATAATCAAGTTATCTCCGTAGAGATTTTGAAATATTTATTTTACAACTAATTATCAAAACACCAAGATTTATGAAAAATATACGTACAAACTTTTTATTTTTGTTTGTTTGATATACTACAGTAGTTTCCCTCCCTGTCCAAGGATAGATGTATGATAATAAATAAATGTAGATAGAGAGATAAGCTTCTTGTTCTCTCTCTCTCTCTGTCTCTCGAGGGAAACTTGGTCAATAAATCGACTAGAGAGAGAGAGAAATGCAGATGCAGAACTATGCATTGACAGATCCCTTTTCTTCTCTGATTTATCACCGGTCTTCCTCCAATCGCCATTAACCAACCAAGAAACAATTTAGATTAAAATGTTTCAACTACATATAACACACTCAAATGTCATGTCGATAGGAAATAGATAACCATATTACTAGATCTATAATGCAATAATTCATAATTATATTTCATCTCCTTTATTTCATTTCTCAGCTCCTCCACTTTAAATCACAACACCTTCGCTTTAAATCCCAGCTCCTCCACATTAAATCCCAGCTCCTCCTCTCATGTCAATAGTTTTTAAAACTTTATAGTTATAAGAATGTTTTGTCATATTATGTTAAATTTTAAGCATTTTTCTGTTGTTTTTGAATAATTATGCATTATTATGAAGTAAAGGACAGAGGGGAAGGGGCTTTTTATTTTTAGGTCAGGTAGATGAAGGAACAGAAAATGATTCTTCTTCCTTGTCGCATTTGCAATATTAATAAACTTGATCGAGAGCGTGGGTGGCATTCGTATTGTGTCTCTACTGTTCTCTGTCTCTGTCATTCTGCACCCTTCCCTTGGTTTCTCACTCTCTTGTCATTATTCCAGAAATTGCTGATTCAACTCTCTCTCTCTCTCTCACTGATGCATCCCATCCTCTTCTCTTCTATCTCTTCTGTCACGTAAGCTTTTCTTTTTATGTCATTTTTTTTTTTTTTTCAATCTTAAAAATATTTTATTTCTTTCGACAATTGAAGCGGGTAGGTATACATAATAAGAAATCCATTGAATTTTAACGTTAGTATTTTAATTAAATTCAAATTTAACAATTAAATTTATATAAAACAAGCTCATTTACTGAAATGTTAAATTTATTAATAGTGGAGGAGCTGGGATTTTTTTGAGGAGGAGCTGGGATACGAATTTTTAATACGCCTTCTGCTGCTTTTATAATCTAAGTTTTACTGAGTGGGCTTCTTTTTTAGTGAACCAGTAGTTAAATTAAATTATATAAAAAATAATTATATTTTATAAATTAAGAATTACTCAATTTTTTTTAGTTCTAATAAGTTTTCCCAAAAATGTAATCATAAAATTATTAGTACATTAAAAATAACCACATGAGAATTCGTCAATATGTTTCAATGTCTAGGACAGCGTTTTCCAAACTGTGAGGCGCGCCTCTCTAGGGAGGCGCGGACTAGTTTAAGGGGAGGCGCGAATATTAGCCACAGCGAACAATTTTCTAAATTATTCCTAAAGTTTTATAAATAAAATAATAAATAATATTAAATAGTTTGTATTAATAAATTTTGTAGCAATAAAAATTTTTGTTTGTATTTTTTATAAAATGGTGAGGGGGGGGAGGCGTCATACGATTAAATATTTTTTAGGGAGGCGTGACAACTTAGTTTGGAAACCACTGGTCTAGGATCAACAAATAAAAAGTTTTAATTAAATATTAATTTAATAGATATTATATAATTAATTATAGTATTTATTAAATTGCAATTTTAAAAAACTTCTCAATAGTATTTCATAAAAATGAAGCATCTTTAAATTTAATGTCAAATGGAACACAAAAATGCGACATAAATTTGAAAATAAATGCTCTAGCTCTGACTCGAACCACGGACTTTTTAAATTATAATTTACGTTTAGTTTTTAAAACACTTTAAGCCGACTATTTATTATTAATATAACTTTATAGGTTTATACTGTATATAAATATCTGTTAATTCTATTTTATTAAAAGTTTGAAGATAAAATATTACAATCCCAGTCTCTCCACCATATATTATAAAAACTTTATTATTTATTTATATTTTTTTGGAACGAACTTCTTTTTTTTATTTAAAAATACAAATTAATATCCCAGCTTTTCCTCAAAAAATCCCAGCTCATATACTATTTATAAATTAAACAATAGATGGATTTAAACATTGAAAAATTTTCCTTACTTGAATTAATTGATTTTTTATCTAATGAAGGTATTACTACTAATAATAATTAATAGAGTTTTAATCCTTGTCTTTTTATTTTTAAAACTTTTTTTTTTCTACTTAAGAGGATACGAAGGACATACAGACAGACATTCGGATAGTAATATAATGTGATGGGGCAGCCATGCGGGATCCTAATCCATAATGATGGATCTGCGTGACGTCACATGCCCGGGCAGGCACTAATGGTCCATCCATCGTGAGTGTGAGGATCGAATCTGCCAAGACGAAGGGCTTTGTCGCCCGCCCTCTCTCGTAGCCCTTGATGAATGCATTAACGATAAGAAAAGGAGTGGGAGGAAATGGAAAGGAGAAAGAGGAGGAGTAATAAATGGAGGGCATCAGCTCCACGATAAGGGGAATTTGATTTCAACATCAGAGAAAAGATGGCGTTTGCTTACTTGCGCACTTACCTCTTATGCATATATTACAAATAAAGTGTTTATCTTTTCTATTTTTGTACAATCCAACAATTTACCAAATCGCGTACTTAAACGACTTTTATTATCATTAAATATTATTTAAAAAATTCATATCCCAGCTCCTCCACTGATCATTTCAATCTAAAAATTTATTGATAATTTGATTGAATGTGTACATTACTTTAATGGACATTTATAAATAGATAAAAATTGACTCTTCCACTTTCATAAATTTCTTTTCAAATCAATTAATTTCTATATTTGTCCTTTAAGCAAAGAAGAAGGCAGATCCAAAGATCAATTAATTTAATTTGTACTTTTTTGATCACTAACCAAATATGTATTAAAATGGATCATTAAATTTGATCTCAATTGAATTTCTGGGTAATTTTAAAAAATTCCAGTTCTTTTCGTTAAATTTACATTTATAACGGTTGACTTTAGTTAAAATAGAATTTAATTATATACTTCTCAATATGACTCAATAAGTCTCGAAATACGTATCAAATATACTTTTTATTTATACTAAAATTTGAACTTATTGTTACAACACTTGCCAGTTTAAATTGTTAATTTTATACCTAAACTGAAACATATAACCACGTGTTTTAAGTTTTAATTGCTCTAATAAACTTTAAATAGAAGAATGACTGTATGACTGTAGATGTATAATAATTGTTGGAATTGAGACTATTCAGCCGGAAATATTTTGAACATATGTCCAATATTTGTGACATTGGAATATGTTTATTCAACCATCTTCAGTCCACTAAGAAAAATCTTTGTTGAACTGAAGATGGTTGCTTAAATTTATACCTAAACAAATTGGTAATTTTTTTTTTTTAATTTCTAGAGCTTTTTTAAGTTCTAAGGTCTTTTAGGCAATCGAAGGCCATTTAGACGCCGGTAGTCAATCCAATTGAAATAAATTTTTGTCGAATAAGACGTGATGCGAACCCTTGATCTTTGGTACCAGAAGCTAATCCTCTAGCCCTGAAGCACAGTTCAAGAGTTAGTGAATGTTAATTATCCCAGCACTTCCACTAAAAATATTTATATAATTCAATACTACTACAACAACTACAACATTACAATTTTATTTTATCTTATTTTTCTAAACTTTGTTTATATTTTTATTTAAATTTTTCACTAATTAAAAAAAAAAAAAAAAATTTTAATATATAAAATTTAAACTGTTAACTGTTAACTCTAGTTGAAACATTATAAGTAGATAGAATTAAAAACACTATGTGATAAGTTTAAATATATTTATTAATAAAACAACAAGAATGTGATGATGTAAAATTTTGGAGTCACGCTAATAAATTTATAATTTAACCATTTTTTAGACCTGATGATAGCCGAAACTGCAATAATGCACTTCAGTGTTCTTTCAAAGGAAAATTGCATTCCTTATAACTTCCTGTAACTTAATTTTTAAATTCTACGCTTGGGCTGTTTAAATTTTATTATTATTTTTCTTTAAAATCTTTTTCAGCATCAGAGGCTAATTTAAACAAAGATTAGAAAAATTACCCTGTCTCTATTTCAATAGGCGAAAACGCCCAAGGGGCACTAGTGAATGTGTGAGATAGTGGGTGTATGTGTATGTGTGTGTCTCTATTTCAAATTAAAATAATATCGTTAATAAGAAGATAAAATTTTTAATTAAATTATTTTGAATAATTCAATTTTAACTTTAACTAGAGGATTTTATTTTACTTAAAAGCAAATTTTATTTATCGTATTTTAATTTAATATTTTTGTTTTGTGAACTTTAACAAATAACTCTTTTGCCCCCCCCCCTCGGATTTATTGATTTTATGTAAATTTAAATTTGATTACACTTTAGAAATTATGTTTACATTGTTATACTCAATAATTAAATTGCTCCCTTTATTGAATTAAAAAAAAAAAAAAAAATGAAACTTAAGTTTATTATAGAATTAAGATTCGTCTTTTTTTTTAATAAGAGTAAATAAAAGTTTTTTTATCGTCTTTAAAAAAAAAAAAAATGAGAAGCAAGCAAGCCCTTTACCTGTTCTCTCTCTATCTCTGTCTCTCATAAAAAAAAAACTTTCCGAGTGATGTTGGTTCGATTAATGAAAAAAAAAAAAAGTTTACCACCCTCTTTTCTAAGAGTGAGAGTGAGTGAGAGAAAAAAAAAAACATTGTGTGAATTTTAATATCCCCAAATGGTTCTGATTCTGATAAGAGGCGCGTTATTTGCATAATTGAACGATCAACAATGGGATTACGTATATACGGGAGGCTTGTTCGAATCCTAACCACAAACACACAAGTGTTTGTATAGATATTAGATTTATTACTTGTACTTGAATTCTTTTTTTTTATTTTTTATTTTTAGCTATCTTAAATCTAATCTATGTAATCAACCTAATCTAAAGAGTTGCATTTAAAGAGGTCATTCTTTTGTATTATCTACCAAAAAATAATAATATATCTTTAAAAAAAAGAACATTTTTAAATTCATCCCAGCTCATCCACTTAAAATTTTATACGTTCTTGAGTAAGATTATATAACCAAATCAACGTTTTGTATTATTTACGAAATTATAAACACGATAATAATCCGCAACAAAAACATAAAATAACATTCAACCCAGCTCTTCCACAAATACAATACCCAGCGTATTTATAACATTTTTATAATTTTATAAATACATTTTATATTGATTTTAATATATAGTTCTGGTTGGAAAATTAAATAGTTTTATATAATTTACGAAATAATTAACACGATAATATAATAATCCCCAATAAAAAACATAAAATTACATTAATCCCAGCTCCTACACAAATACAATACCCACCGTATTTATAACATTTTTATAATTTTCGTTAAAAAGAGAATATAGTGACTAGAATCTAATTAATTAATTAATTAGATAAATAATTTTCATAATTTGAGTAATAAATACATTTTATATTAAATTTAATATATAGTTAAGGTTGAAAAATTAAATTGTTTTAAATAATTTACAAAATAATTAACACGATAGTATAATAATCCTCAATAAAAAAACAAAATTACATTAATCCCAGCTCCTCCACAAATACACTACATGCTGTATTTATAAAAATAGCATTATTTTTATATTTGTTAAACAGAGAATACAGAATTTAATCAATTGATAGGCAAATAATTTTCATAATTTGAGTCATAAATACTTTTTATACGTACATAGTTTTTGTTGGACTAATTTATTTCTAATAAATTTCAATGACTGTTTTATAAAATATTGATAATAAAAATAAAAAATAAAAAGAGACTCAAATAGCCCTCGGGTTGTTGTAGGGGTACGCTAGCTGGCCTTCTAACCCAAGGATCTCGGGTTCGGATCCCTGGCAGTCCGATGATTTTATTTAAGCCATTTGGCCAAACGGCTTAATTAAGAAAGCCTGGACCGCAATAAATATATTAATTAATAACTGTTATCTTAAAAGTGTTATATGACATAAGTTGCCGAAAAGACTGTGTGTATGTGTAAGTGAGTGTGAGTGTGAATGGAAAAACAGTGTGAATGTTTAAGAAAAAAAAAGACAGTTGTATAAAAATAAATAAAATAATACCATCAAGGGAAACTTATAAAATAACTCGAATAAAATTTAATAAATCAAAAATAACTAATGAATAAGAATACAATAAACTTCTAGAAAAATGTGGAGGTGTTGGGATAATATTAATTTTATAACTTCATTTGTAGATATAATTACATAGTATTTCTTCTTGTTTTATTTTTGTTCTAATGTACAGTGAGGGACAATATTAAGTCCCAACTATGAATTTTCTACTTGTGATTAATGCATTATTTTTATAAAAGAAAATGAAAATCTTTATTAGAAATTTTTTAGGTTTGAACCAAGAAATTTTCCATTAAAAATTATATAATATTTTTTTTTAAAAACAATGAAATAATCACAAGTAGAAAACGCATGGGTGGGACTTAATATTGTCCCTCACTGTACATTAGAACAAAAATAATACAAAAGGAAATACTATTATATCTACAAATGAATTTATAAAATTAATATTATCCCAGCACCTCCACATATATATATACTAAATTCTAAAATCTTTAATTTTTAAAATATTGATATAAAAAAAAATTATTTACAATTTAGACTTTTTTTTTTCTAACTTAAGAAAATGCATTCCATCATTAAAATCGCTAATATTTCGTTATTATTTTGATTAATGGGCTTTAGTCGTTTAATCGTGTTTCGAGTTCCGTTATTAATCAACTCACGAAGACCACAGACCACAGGAGACTCTTGGTGTGTGGCTCACCAAACTGGATTAGCCACCGGGGAGATTCATAATAATCAACTGGCTGATGACGTCAGCAAAACTTACCTGAAACAAAAAAAAAAAAAAAAATTAGAATTTAAAATTATTCAATTAGTCTACTGTTATTATTACTTTTTATAATGAAATGATTCAGGTTTTTAGGCTCTAATCAAACCAAAAAAAAATTTTTTTTTTTTTTTAGTGAACGTTTCGGTATATATTTTTGAAAATAAATTATCGAATTGATGTTCTGAGATAAATAAAATAAAAAATAAGTCATTTTTTTGTTTAAATCATAGTTTATTTTAATACAAAAAGTGTTATTAAGTATAGGAAAATACAACTTTTCGGTTGCTTATTCTGCGACCGTCATCAGGTTCACTTTGAACAATGAACACTATCTGAGAGTAAAACAATGACAATTCTAAATTTAATTAATTATTTTTTTTTTCAGGATATGTTCTGGTTGGATTAGAATTTTTTATTTAAGCCCTTTTTTGTGCATCGGATGACATCTAGACTTCTCTTTTTTATTAGCCAGGATAATTGAAATAAATTCTTGTCGTATGCGAAATCCGAGCAAATGAAATCTTTTAGTGGCACATGGGCTCGATAAAAAATTAATAATTCGAATTTCTGGAATCAATTTAATAATGGAATATAAATGGAGTTTTGGTTCGGTGTTTTGAGAAAAGTCCTTGTCAGGACTAAAATTTGTTATATATTAAAATAAATGAAAAAATTCCTACTTTATTTCAAATTTTAATAAAATTATTAAATAAATTGTATTAGAATTATTAATTATTTATTATGAAAGTATAATGCAAGGTTAAAGCGAAGCAGATAAGTTTATTTCAATTCATTATAAAAGTCAGCGTCACAAGACCATCTTAATATCTGGTCTCACCGGTCCTAACTTATAAAATAAATTGTAATAAAACCTACCCTCGTTCTTTAAACCTTCATACAAAATTTGATCTAATTATATATTTCTCCTAAATATAATTATTTATTCAAAATCGGGCTCTAAAGACCAAAAGGCAAAATTTTAATATTTCAATAATATGGTGTCAACTGCAGCTGGATATTTTCTGGTTAAATTAAAAAATATTGTTACAGAACATACGAGATGCCTTTGCATTGATTAAGTATTTAATAAAAGCAAAAGCTCAGAGTTAAAAAAAAAAACATTTTGTAGCTATCATCATGGATCAGTGAAATTATAAAACAAAACTTTGTAATTTTTGGTCTTTCGAGCTGAATAAAATTTGGTCCTTCGAGCTGAATAAATTTCCCCAAAAAAAAAAAGATTATTGATACTAAAAAGGAACAAATATGTTGCATTGTATTTTACGTATTTTATTTTTACACTTTGTTTCACCTTTTTTAAGAACTTAATTATACTAAATAAAAAGTTTCTTTCTCTTTGTATAAGAAATATAAAAAAAAGGGATTTAATTAATCTTGTAGCTCCGTTTTTGGTCCAGGTACTCTCTCTCTCTCTTTCACAAAGTGAAATGAAACTCTGAACTCTCTCACTTTACGATTCAATTTGCATACAATTAGCATACAACAAGAACAACTATCAACAGACAAAAAGGATACATGTCCAGTCATATTGACAGTAAGGTCTTAAAGGGAGTAATATATTCTTTGAATTTTATGCGTGTTCAAAACTATAATATTCTAAAAAAAAGACAAGAAACAATAAAAATTGTATATAGAAATCTATAAATTCTTGAATCAATACCCATTATGATAAACAAATAATGATTTTTGAAGATTAACAAAACGAGCGAAATAACAAAAATTTGATTTTTATTATTATTATTTGAAATTTCTACCGCGATCCACGTATATTTAGACCTCAAATCCAACAGTCCTCTGGTGCGGGTAGCCATCTACCGGCACCCCGTGAAGTTACATTATTTCCTATCTCTAACTCCTCCTCCTGCGTTCATTTCTCGCTAATTAATTAATTCTTATTGCCAGTTCCTAGTCTGATTGTCATTCATTTTGTATTCTCAATGGCCTTGGTCCTTCGAGCGCGATTTTTTTATTTAAATCTTGAAATTATTTTTTTTTTTTTTTAATCTATTAAATAAAATTTTTATTATATTTTAGTAGAATTTTATAATATTCTTAATTTCACTTTAAAGTTAACCTAATAAAATTATTCTTGACACATTTCTCCTTGAACAATGAGAAAATGAAACGAATGTTCTTACAAGTTTAAAAGCTTTTAATCTTCTTGAATTTCTAATAACTTTGGAATAAATTTATTCAACTACATAACTGAAACTTGGCCTTTTTTTTCTTAACTCTCTCATGAGAACAAGACACATTGAAATTTTATTATAAAACTTAGTAATAATAAATAAAGCAAGTTGAAGAGTCATTAATGATGAAAAAAAAAAAAAAATAAAAAATTTGTTGTCTTTCCTCTTTGTCAAGTAGAAATGAAAATCCTTTCTAATTGTATCTCATTAAAAACACAAACACTTGAAATTTATAAACAAATCAAGCAGGAAAAGAAAAAAATTGAAATTTTAATTAAATACTAGCTGCACACCCCGTCTTCGAAATTGTTTGTTATTATTAAAGTTCAATATCTTATTAACAAGCGGAAAAGCCCGTCGGTGGCGAGCAAATGCATCAAATTTATTCTTGCTTGAAATTTTAAGGTTCTAAATTTCCTTCTTTGACTCAACTTTCTTTTATTCTGGCCAATCAGCGGCACATACACAAAGGGCCAGGAAGTCAGCGGCTTTATATATAGTAATGATGATTTTAAAGAGCTAAGCTAAAATTTATTTAAATGAATAAATGAAATTAAAATTTTAAAAAAATAAGTAGCAAAACTTTCCTCTTTTAAATGGGCCCTTGTATATAGGGAGAGTTTTGCAAATTCGTTTCTTATTTTAATTTTAATTTTGTTTATATGTTTGTCGATCTTTATTTCAATAAAAATAATTTAAAAAAAAATATTGAACGAAGTTGCGAAACTCTCCCACTATACAATTGGCCCTTGAGCTATGGCTCAGAGGTAGATCAGAGTATCAGCTTCTGGTGCCAAAGATCAGGGGTTCGCATCCCGTCCCAGGCGAAGAATTTATCTCAATTGAATTGGATACCAATCAATTGAAATAAATGGGGACGGGGTCTAAATGACCTCAGATGCCGAAAAAGACCTTAAACAAATAAAAAAAAAAAAACTATACAATTGCACAAAAATATGTAACGAATTTGCAAAACTTTTCTGCTTTTAAAAAGTTGTATAATGGGAAAGTTTTGCAACTTTGTTGAGTATTTTTTGAAAAATAATTTCATAAAATTTCACAAACATATAAACAAAAATTTAAAAAATAAAAAAACGAAGTTGCAAAACTCTCCTATACAACTGCCCATTTAAGTAGAGGAAAAGTTTTGCCACTTTGCTTCTTATTTTTTAAATTTTAATGTTCTTATATTAATTTAAAAAATTTTAATAGATATTTGATTTAATAATGACAAACAATTTCGAAGTCGGGCTATGCAGCTAGTAATTAATTATCAATTTTTTTTTCTACTTGATTATGTTTATTTGGCTCGTATGCGGTGGATATAATAAAATAAAAAAAAATAACACAATATAAATAATTAATTAAAATAAATAGGCCTAAATGCCAAAAAATGTAGTGTACTGTCGAAATATGTCGCCCCCAAAAGTGCGACTACAACTTTCAATTACCGAACGTAAGTTGCGTGATGTGCAACTAGTCACGCCAGATTTTTTTTCAGAGTAAACATTTAAATTGAAAACATTTTAATTAAATTAAATCTTTTCGTTTTTGTATACGTATTTATATAAAAAAAAAAATCTAGCTAGAAAAAAAGAGTAAACAAATTTTGTTTTCATTTTTTTCTAACAAAAAAAAAAAAAATCTAATCCAGAATGTCAACTTTTGATAAAATATTTGTTAGTAAATGTTGTTTGCTCTTTTATGAATAGAACAACAATCTGACCGTACTAAAAAATTTCACTCTCCTTTGATCCTTTACTTGACCTTACAATTTTGGTCCTTCGAGCCGGATTGAAAAATTATTTGTTCAGAAAAAAAAAATTCAATTTTCATTTCTCTTATAAAATAAAATATATAAATAAATCTCTTTTATATAAAAAAAAAGAGAATAACTCTTGAACTTTATTTATCAATTCAAGTAAGCTTAAAAAGGAAATTTCGATTGTTACGCGATCTCTTTGAGATAATTTTTTTTTTTTTTTTTTTTTTTTTTTTTTTTGATGATAAATAGAAAGAAATAAAATGCCGCTTCTTTTCTTGTGTTTTGCCTTTGATCTAATAAATATATTTTGAAGACGAAAAGAGGGTTCATATTAACTAAAAAGGGAGTATTTTACAATAATGGTCAGAAATTTCAAGCACTTTGTCAAGTGAGATAATTTTATATGAAAATTAACGTGTGTGTGAGGGAGTAAAAAAGAGCGGTTGATTTTAAAGGGGTATCGTTATATCAAAAGGAACTCTTTTTTTTTTTTTTATAATTTGAAACTCAAGTCATTAAAGTTAAAAAAAAAAATTTTTTTCTACTTTTTTATTTGACCTTGGTTTGAACTCGATTAAGAAATTCTAATTAAAAATTTATGATTAATTAAATTATATATGATAATTAAAATATAATTATATTCCGTAAATTGTTGTAATAATTAGACTTAATAATTATATTTCTACCTTGCTATTAATAAACATAACTCAAATTTGTTGTAATAATTAAAATTAATAAATATAATTATGGTAATTAAAAAGGAAATATAAAAGAAATTTCTTTATTTTTTTTTAACCTTATATAAGCTAGCTGTAATGCCCGACGTCGGTGGAAATGATATCTTAAAGATTAGAATGAGATTTGTCGAATTTTTTGTCCTAGTTGCTTCGAATGCTGTAAAAGATCTTTAAAAAAAAAAATTGTGTGTTTAATAAAAAAACATTGTTTTATGAAACCACAATGAAAGTAAAACTTTTCGGATTGTAGGCTTTTAAATGAAAATTTTCAGAAAATTATTCAATTAAGTGTATTAAAATCATGTTTTTAATCTTAACTTAATAATTGGAAAATAGGAATGATAATGGGAAATCAATTGGCGTATGTTAAATTA
>JAKCPI010006774.1:0-16558 GCA_023213315.1 Euborellia annulipes | reverse complement strand
ATTTATATTTAGTTATGGCAAACATTTCTTCTATCTCTCCTATGAAGTACAAGAGTAAAGTGGTCTTCAGAAGATTTCAACGGCAAAATGAGAATATACATTTTAAAGAGCATCTAAAAAATAATTGATTTTTGAATTTTAATCAAAATCGTTGGAGCGAATTTTGGGAAAATCGAAAAAAACTGAAAAAGTGCATCAGTAAAGTACTAGTACTCTTTGGCCGATTTTGTTCAAAGGCTTCGTGTCACATCCCATGGGGGTGCCTAACTTAAATATAAAATTTCAACCTCCTAGCTCTTTTCGTTCTTGTAATATTTTGTTCACAGATTTTTTTTTTTTTATTCGGTGAACATCAAACCAATCAAACCAATTCCCGCAAGGAACCTGATGTCACCCATTTATTGGTCCTCTTTTCTTTACATTACAGATCTTTTTTTTAATTATTAATAATTACAATTAAATATTATAATGCATTTAAAGGTAATGTACTTCACGGGGAGGGACTCTTCCGCCAGATGGTATTCGAGGCGCTACCTCGGACGCGGCCGTCGATTTCTTGCTCTTGTGGTGGTCATAAAGAAGCGCGCAAAGTTCATGTGTGAACCCCACAACACTCTGGTGGTAATATGACTTAGGGTTCCACGTGTGACTCCGAGTGATATAAGGGCCTGGATTGAGTTAAGGGACCAAACTCCCTTCCAAGAAAGTGTTACACCTTCCACCCAGAAACGAAGCTTTCCGTGGACCCTTTCTGCGGCCTCATAGAGCGGTCTCAGGACGTACTTCTCGATCTTCTGTTGGTTTACAACGTCCAGCTCTTGGGCTCCAGAAACGACTTGAGTGTCTATAAATACACCGACACCATCCCGTATAGCTAGAATGTCCGGCTTCAGCACACCATTTGATGTTCGGTAAGATCTTTCACGCTCCACCTTCCAGCCGGAGCGACTAAGAGAGTTGGCCACAATCGAGCATACGGCATCATGCCTCAGGATTCGAGCCCCATGAGATCGCCAGCAGTGCTGAACTATGTGGGCAGTAGTCTCTCTGGAGCCGATGCATCCCGCTCTGCAGTTCTTGTTTCCTGGTTGTGTCCCCCGTCGCATTCTCACTCTAGAAGGCAGTGCATTGATCCAAGTTCGAATATAGTGAACCCAGTCGGATCCGCGAATGGAATGAGCATTCTCATTTATCCACTTGGTAGATGCCGTTGACTTAGATGCTTCTTTCAGCTCAATACCATCTACGGATCTATGTAGGATTTCAGCCCAGTACTTTTCGCGCATGGTCTTCGTGCGTAGGAATGTACAGACCATGTCGGGAAAACCACTTTTTGTTGGGGACCTCAAAACGTGTATATCCGTCAAAATTTCGACTTAGAATTAAATATATAAAAGCAAGCAACCAAATATTCAATAAAATAAAAATAATTCTCGTTTAAATATACCCCCAATTCCAAGTCTCTGTGTTCTAAATAAAGATAAACAAATTGATGCACGCTCATTATTTATTCACATTTCAAAATCATTATTTATTTTAAGCATTCAGTTTATTTTACTATTAGCTAAAATTTTTCCTCTCTCACGCTCTCTTTCTCTCTAATTTGCCCGCATTTCAATACTAAAAAAATAAATAAATAAATAAATAATCTCTTTAGTAGTTTTCAGTTGTTATTATTATTTAAAACATTATTATTATATAAATTTATCTTGTTCGAAGTGAAATTTGCTAATTAATTTAATTACTCCGAGCAAACTTTTGACTAAAGGAATTCATTTACATTAATAATGGATTAATTAATTAACAAACAATATATTTTTCATTGTTAATTAATAAACACGTTTTTATTGTCAAACTTTTTTCAAGCATTTTTATGCTTTAAATATTTAAATCCATCATTGTCTTCAAACCATGGATAAATAAATAATGTGTTATATACTATAACTACATCTCAAAAAGGTAATTAATTTTTTTCATTTGAGACAAACCTTTCTCATTATTCAAATAAAATCCTAACCCAAAATTAAATATAAAATTTATTTATCTACTCTCTTAAAACGAATTAGTAGAATTTTTACTTATTCAAATAGTAGGTAAGAAAATTACATCAAATTTAGTCATTTTGAGTAGAATCTACTAATATATTTAGTAAGTTTATTGGTTACTTTTAGATTAGTTATTTTTTACTAATTCAAAAAGTAGTTCATTCAATTCCGGCTGTCTGAGAAGCCAACATGGCCGACCAGCTGTTTGATCGGTTCCTTAATAAAGACATTTTTGGCAATATAAGGCTTTATTTAAGTAATAATAATACAAATAAATAATAATATTGAGATAACTTGTATTTTTTGTTAAAAATTGCAGGAAATATATGTTAAGTCAAAACAAATAGATTCCAAATTTTAAAAAAAAATTTTTTTTTTAAAAAAAAAATTTTTTAAAATTAAATTTTGTTTTATTAAGTTTATTTAGAAATAAATTGCTGGGAAGGAATATAGTAACATTCAAGTAAAAAAACATTGTTAACACCAGCGACATACTAATATACCAAATAACAGAGAAGTAAGAGTAAGTCAAGTTTAAGTGGGTTCGGCTAGAACTTGAGTCAGTAAACACAAGTTAGGTCCCGGTGTCATCGCACCTTATTTCTTATATCATAAACGTTTCTTTTTTTTTTGGTCATTATTTTTTTAAAAATTCACTTTTTGAATTAGTGAAAAATTCACTTTTTCATTTGTGAAAAATTCACTAATTGAAAAAGTGGATATCCACTATTTACGGGTGGTCTACTTTGCACATCTTAAAAAAGTGACTATTCACTATGAATTAGTAGTTTTTTACTAATTCGTTTTTAGAGAGTAACATAAATTACACTGGCCGACACGATTTTTGTAACACAAAGCTGAATGGTAGCCTATCTAAATCGTTCAGATTAGAGGTAGGAAACCCCCCCTTACGGCTATTCTATTATATAGAAGATAATTTTAAATTTATTTATCTCCACGTTTTAATTTAAGCTTAAATATATGATATGGTTCAGGAAAAAATAATACCCCAGAGTTTGATGACAGCTCTAAATTAATTTATTCTAAACGTTGATTGATTTGATGATTTAATGAATGAGTTGTTAATTGATTGATGTTTAGTTGACGCTTAATAGGCTTCTTCATTTCTTATATTTTTTTTTTTTTTATTTTTTTTTTTTTAATAACATTGATTGGTTTCATTAATTGTGTAATTAGATATCAATATAGGCAATCACAATTATTCATCTTTCATCAATCATTTCGAATTTACAAAAAAAAATCTGGTGTGACTGTTCGCACAGCATACAACTTTTTTTACCTCGGTAATTGTAAGTTGTGTTCTGTGCTTGTCACACCAGATTTTTTGTGTCGATTTTTAGTTTCCGCCGATATACTAAGGGGGTTCAGAAGCGACGTCCAAACGTACTTTAAAAAAAAAACTAGACTATAAGGAATTTTTCAATGCAGTTTTTTTTAATTGAATTAAATTCATAAGAGATTATTGGGACATCGAGCTATAATTTTTTTAATGACTTATTAAAAAATTATCGTAATTAATTTTTTTGTTATCAAGCAAATACAAAAAAACAATCTGTCCCAATAATCTTTAATTTTTTTTAAATTTAAAAATGAATTTATTGTTATTATTAATCACATATTAATTAAGAAATTTTTAAAATAAGCTTAGATGATTTATTTAAAAAAATCAACTGTCAAATTAGTTCAGCATTCTTGCAATAGATGGCAGGCCACTACTATTTAGTTACCATGGCAACCATTTCTCCTATTTTTCCTATGAAATACAAGGGATTCAAAAGATTTTAAGGGCAAAATGAGAATATACATTTTAAAGAGCATCTTAATCTAACTTAAATATAAAATTTCAACCTCGTAGCACTTTTCGTTTTTCAGATATTTTGTTAACAGTTACACAGACAGATAGACTACTTGTTTTTGACTTTTTTGGGTCTTCAAAACGTGTATATCCATCAAAATCTCGACATCGAATTTTTACATGAATCCAATACGTACTCTCTATATAGGCCTATATACAAATATAGGTAAGAGAAAGTAAAAGAGTTCATATTTCAAAAAATAAAAATAAAAACACAAGGGGAGTGTAGAAATAATTGGATTTTCTGAAATATTACTCCCCCATTGTAAATTTCTGGTTAACATGCTCTATTAGGTATGGTAATCGGTGTCGGTTCGGGTGTCAATCATGTCATGGCAACAAGTGCCACTAACAGATCCCCATTTGAGATTAATCCCCCTTGGCCTGGATCATTTGGCTCAGGGGACAGACAGACAGACAGACATGTTACAAACGATCAACCAAATAAGAAATAATCTCTCTTTAACTCTCTCTTTCCCAACTACAAGTTTATTATTCAAAAATATCTGACCGTACACAATATTGTAAAGATGTGATTTTTGAGCCAACAGTTTTCGATGGTAGGCCTATATTAAAGCACTAGAAGTAAATTTAAACTCATAACCGTTGACTCTTGTTGAAAGATGATTTAGATAAAAACACAAGGTGATATGTTTCAATATCTATCTACGGTATATATGGACCCTGTTACGCATTAGTGTGTCAAGCGCCAAAAAAAAAATTAAAAATTGAGTTAAGCACGGAATATTGTTTCAAATGCTATAATTAATAGTATTTTTTTATGAAATATGTCCTTAAAAAATTTATATTTAATGTTACTTGCACAATTGACAAAAAAAAAAAAAATGATATATAATCCAATCAAAACATTGTAAATCAGAAAAACTTTAATGTTAATTTTCTCAAATCTCGGTAGCTGGCGCTTGACACACTAATGCGTAACAGGATCTATATATAATAGCGGAGTGTTCATCTGTCCGGGTCGAGCGCTTCCCTTTGCCCCCAACTGGATACGCCACTGTTCAAACAAATTGTTTTAATCAATTTTAATAAAAATTGTTAAAGTCGAATTTAATAAATACAAAACCGAAAAAGTACATCAGTAAAGTATTAGTATACTTTGACCGATTTTATCTATTCTTGTTGCGTGTCACGGAGGTGCCAAATAGGGTTTGGAAAAAAACAGGAAAATTTTGAAAACGGGGTTTTTCGGTTTTTTACAAGGCGGTAAACCGGTTTTAAACCGGTTTTTTTCAACATCTGAATCTAATTAGAACAAAAAATATAAATAATTTATAATTTTTTTTTTGAGGTATGTCTTTGTGGCTGGAAGTATTATTATTATGGAGTCAAAAAAAAAAAAATCCAAGACATAGGCAGCCAAAAATATTTCTTTTATTATTGAAAAAAGAAAGATTCTTTCGTTGTCCTATGAGCGGCTCCGTTCATGCGAATGTGTGTCGCTAAAATTGTAATTTTCATTTATTCTCGCCTCCGGCTCTGAAGATGGCCTAGACCAGTGGCCGAAACGTCACCCTGGAACATCATGACCCTGGAACGGCAATAATAAAAGAAATATTTTTGGCTGCCTATGTCTTGGATTTTTTTTTTTGACTCCTTAATAATTTTTTTTTTTTTTTTAATTAGTTTAAGGTCTTTTTCGGCATCTAAGGCCATTTGACCCCATCTCTATTTATTTCAAATGATTGATAGCCAATTCAAATGAAATAAATTTTTGTCGCTTGGGACGGAAAGCGAACCCGAAACTCCAAGCCACTGGGTCACGGGCTAATTTATAATTTGAATACAAGTATTACTGAAGAAAAGATTTAACAAAAAAAAAAAACCGAATTCGGCTTTTCGGTTTTTGAAAATCAGCCAAAAAACCTGTTTCCTCCGGGGTTCAAACCCTATTGCCTAACTAGAATATAAAATTTCAAACTAGTATCTCTTTTTATTTTATTCACAGACATGGAAACGTGTATTTCTACATCTGCATTATTTTCTTTCGAGTGAAAATAGTTATTTTGAATCATACTGTTAAGACGGATTTCCTATCGAGAAAGAGAGTCGTCTTCTCTCCGCTTTTTAGATTGGATGAAATGACCCGGTTTGGAAATATCATCAAAATATTCATTCCCTTTGACGAGAGAGAGAGAGAGAGAGAGCGAGGTGAAGAAAGGATTTATAGACTGATCCTCCTCCTTTCAATAAATTCCTTCACTTTTCCTAATGGAGTATGCAAAGGGGAAACTAAAAAGATCAATAATCTTAAAATATTTATTATATCACCAAAAACTCCTTTTTTTTTAATTTCATTTACAATTCAAATATTATCACTTGTGTTAGAGAGGAAATTTATAATTATAGAGTTGTTAATTTAAAAACGGAAGATATTTATTAAGGCACTAGCTGCGCCGCTTGCCTACGGCGGACCATCCTTTAGTCATATGCCACAAACAACTTATTTAATGTATTTTATAAATACATATGAATATATATTTATTCAACATAAAATACATAATTTATGTGTACAGTCAGTTTCAATATTAACCGCCACCGCTAGAGAATAGAGCCGTGAAGTTAGACAACCAGAGCGCTTAGCTGGCGTAATTATTGTCTCAAAAAATAGTATTTCCACTGCAATATTAAAAAAAGTTTATTTTCTAAGAACTCTGGTTGTCTAACTTCATGGTTCTATTCCCTATGGGTGGCGGTAGGTAGTTGAAGCTGACTGTACTTTTATTTTTGTACTGACTTCGAGCTACCTTGCTCCCATTCAGGTATCCGGGTTTTCTCCCTCCATCCGATTTAGGAAAAAAAAAAGTAAAATTATTATTTTAATTTGAGTGATTTAATTATTATCTCAGGAATTCGCAGTGACTTTGCAGCCAGAAAATTAAATAAAAAAATATTTTATTTAATTTTTATTCGCCGACGTTTCGGTCGCCAATCACGACCTTCATCAGGACAAATATTGTCAAATATACACGATCTTAGGTATCTCAATATTCATTGCAATTAAATACAATTTCCCTTTAATTTGGTATGTACAAAAATATTATCTTTTACTTGCTGTTCGGAGGTCTCTTATTCGAATGACGTTCTTCGCCGACGTTTCGGTCGCCAATCACGACCTTCATTAGGGCAAATATTGTAATAATAATTAACTAGTCGCAAAGCCCTCCTTCGGCGAGCAAGTTTGTTGCCAATTTAGGATATTTCTAATTGGAAAGTAAAATTTAAAAACAAAATGTATTTTTAAATATCTGAATCGTACATTTCTTCTTTTTGATTCTTTATAATAACCAACTCTTAGAGCGAGAGATTGCTGGGTATGTTTAGGTTAGTTGCAAATGGCAATACGTGCTCTATTCTATTTGTCCTACTGGTTGCGTAGCCCCTCCCACAGCCTTAGTCGTATACCTGGAAAGCTAACTCTCAGATCTATTCTCTCCCTCTCTAATTTCCAAGTCAACTTGTCGATTTTGTGTTCCAATATTGAAGAAATTTGATTATAATTAATTTTACAAAATATTTAAGAGATTTAAATTATTACTACGTTACTCCCTGGTCCATGTACTATATGTGTACTTAATTTCAAATAGATTCATTGAGAATTGTGGATTTTAAGAAAATTTCTTTTTTCCCTTATTGGACGCTTGGGTGTTTTCAATGTGAAATTTTGAATTTCCAAAAATGAACACTTCCCCCATAGAAGATATATTTTCTAAGATTTAAACTTTCGACCGTTTGCTCTCGTTGAAACATTTTGTAAATTAAAATTAAATATACAAATTAAACTCTAGGTTATTTGTTTCAAAGATTTTATTAATTAAAAATTAATACTTGATACGTATTTCGACAATTCCTTGGCATCATCAGAAGTGATTACATTCTAATATATTTTCCATTCATCAAAGAATTTTTCCAAAATATCTAAATATGCTAGAATATCCATACTGTATATGATGATATAGGTAACTAGGTCACACCATGATTTGTCAGGGATTGTTTAATGGCTACCGAAGTTTATTAAGCAATAAAAACTACAAAAAAAAAAGATCATATAAAACACTCCCAGGTGAATTTTATTCTTTTCCTTTATGAGCATTTGAATGGAAATGCCGTTAAATAATAGGCCTTATATTAATTTTGATGCTAAATGTCTATACCCTAGTATTGATAATAATATGAAGGTACAGAAATCAGGGTTACTCTTTTAAGTTCTTCCAGTTCTATTCACATACTGCTGAAGTGAATTTAACAAATTTAAAATTTAATATATATTATTAATAATAGAATAATAATTGAGAGATTTATTTATTTAAAAATAATCGAAAGATTTATTAATTTTCTTTGAAATTTCACGGTTTTTAAGGGGAAATGGAGAATATATTCGAAATATCGTGGTTGGAACCCACCGAAGGCGACCTGCACAGCTCGTAGGGGATCCAGGATTTTAATCAAAAGGAATTTATCAATAAAAACACATAATAGCAATATCAACCCAAAAAATCTCGCGTGAATAGCTCAAAACACAACTTTCAATTTCCGAATCAACTTTCCCATTGAAATTTTTTTTTTTAATCATTTCGGCACCCTAGGTGAGGGGTCGGCAACCTATTTTAAGTAGAGAGCCATTTTTCTTTAAAAAATCTTACCAAGAGCCGCATCAGACCTTTATAAACTTATTTTTACAAAATGGAATTATTATACTTATAATATGTTGGATAAATATATATTTTCGGCATACGATTTGGATAAAAGAGCCGCAGGTTGCCGGCCTCTGCTTTATGTCATTTAGGCTAATGTATATTATTGTGGTCCGGATATTTATTTGGTATCGAAATTATTTAAATAAATTCATATGATCCGAACCCCCACCTCTTGGCTTTTAGGTCACCAATTAGGCTTAACAATATCTTTAACCCTTCTGCTACGGGAGGGGGGGGGGGGGGCAGGGCGTTCGACATTCAAATGTCGATTAAACTCTCTATGATAAGAGAAAGTAAAAATTGAATTGAGTATTACAAGATTATAATCAAAATAAATATATATGAATATAATTTAAAATAAACGAAAATTAGATATAATTATCTTAAAAGATTTATTCAAAAATAAATTAAAAATAATAATAATAAAGGCAGACAAGTAATGATAATAATTTGAGGGAATTCTGAAAAGCCGAATCTTTAATTTTTTTTTAAATTTAAAAATGAATTTATTGTTATTATTAATCACATATTGGCTTCTATTTAATTTAAAAAAAAATTGATATTAATTACAACGGTTATCGTCTAAAGTCTTAAATGGCCAAAGTTGCCGAAAAGACTGTGTGAATGTGTGTGTGAGTGAGAGTGTGAATGAGAAAATGTGAATGTTTTTTTATAAATAAATAAAAAAAATCACATATTAGAAGAAATTTTTAAAATAAGCTTAGATGATTTATTTAAAATTCAACTGTCAAATTAGTTCAGCATTCTTGCAATAGATGGCAGGCTAGTCTAACAGACGATATAGTATTAGCCTATATTTATATATTTTTATGCTTTTATAAAAGATACATAATATATAATAATATTATTATATTTATTTAAATGAAGATTCTGGGACGGAGGTTTCTTCAAATTTAAAACTTGAACAGAGCCGCAGTGGCGATGATAAAAAATCGAAACTGATGTTTGCAAACCAGTCAGCCTCCACTATTAATAAAAAATTGAAAAAAAAATTTAAAATTTATTTCAATATAAACCTACCGACTAGCAGTAGAGACGGTGCCACTGCGGCTCTGTTCAAGTTTTAAATTATATTTATTGTTAAAAGATCAATGAAAATCAACCAAATGCATTAAATATTATTAGCTACCATGCTGACATCTCTTGGCAAATTTTTGCTTGATATTTGGGCATACTTTTTATGACACACAACGCCATCTTAGCGGGAAATACATGCGTAACCACTTAGCTCCCGTAGCCCCTTAAGATTAGAAATTTTATAATGTCTTCTGAGACTTTTCTTTTGTTTTGTTGCAGAATTGGGAGGTGATCAACTCGGCGGTATTAACAGGCCGTCAAGTGTCACAAGCAATGAAAGTATTTATCGTAAGCCAAGCAGGAAGAGTTGCTGACGTCACCCTCCAGGCGTCCTGCCACTCTGAAGATGAGAGTGTACTCAAGGTGAGTACTTTTTTTTTTATTTATTATTCTAATAGACGCACGATAAATCCAGGTAATAATTTGAGATCCCTCTCTGTATGTATTTAGGGATGTTGATGAAGACATGTATATTATGAAGGGTTTGTGTGTGTTGGCCAATGAATATGCATATGCTGTGAGGGTGAGTGGGGGAGGGACTGTTGGTTTGTGTCCATAAGAAAAGTAAACAGAGATTTGCAAGACTGTTGAATGGGGAGAAGAGAATACAACAGCCTCTCTCTCTCTCTAGGAGGTGGTGTAGGCTAATCAAATCAATTTTGACTCTTCGCCCCCCTGGACCCCCCCGCCAGCTAGTTCGGCCCCTGCCTGCGGCGGACCCTCGCTTTTTCTTAATTATGAAAAGAAAATTAATGGGTCGTTTTGATAACTTACCTACCCCAACATTAAAATAGCCTATCTAAGGGGAAATACATGGTGTGTGTCCTTCAGCATTAAAATAGCCTAACAGCATTAAAATAGCTGAAGGACACACACCATGTATTTCCCCATAGGGAGGCTATTTTAATGTTGGGGTAGGTAAGTTATCAAAACGACCCATATTACTAATCAAATCCAGTGCATGCTTGATTATTTGTTTACATATAGAATACATAAATGCAAAGAATACATAAATATTTCTCTCTACATTTCCTATGGAAGAAATCGTAACTTTAGGAGTTAATAACTTAAAAAGATATAGGAATTTCGGGATGAAAATAATTTTCCTGTAATCCCTAGAAGGTCCTCTTTAAGTATATAAAATTTTGTTCTAAAATTTCAACCGGGAGTTGGTCAAACAGAGTGTAACAGACAGAAGAACATTAGTGAATTATATAAATACAAGATAACGAGATTTTTTTCTCGCACATACCTTCAGTAATTGAAAGTTGTGTTCTGTATTTGTCACACCAGATTTTTTGGTTTAGTTTCCGCAGATAGTTTAGATTTCAAGATATAAAATTCATTCGGCATTTTTAATATGAAATACAGGAATAAAGTGTGCTTCAAACAATTTTAAGAGCAAAATAAGAATATACGTTATAGGGACAGAGTTATAATTTTTTTAATGACTTATTAAAAAATTATCGAAATTAATTTTTTACTTTCTCTTACCTATGTATATATGTAATATATATATAGAGAGAAAGTATTGGATTCATGTCAAAAATTCGATGTCGAGATTTTGATGGATCTTCACGTTTTGAGGTCCCCTGAATCCAAAAAAGTGGTTTTCGCGACATGGTCTGTCTGTCTGTGTGTCTGTGTGTGTGTCTGTGTGTGTTCAATTTTAAGCATGAAGGAATTGAGCTAGGAGGTTGAAATTTTATATTTAAGTTAAACACCCCCGGGACCGGAAAAATAAGCTTTTAATCAAAATCGGCCAAAGAGTACTAGTACTTTACTGATTCACTTTTTCAGTTTTTTTCGATTTTCTCAAAATTTGCTCCAACGATTTTTTTTAAAATTCATATATCAACTATTTTTTAGTTGCTCTTTAAAATGTATATTCTCATTTTGTGATTGAAATCTTCTGAAGACCACTTTACTCTTGTACTCCATAGAAAAGATAGGAGAAATGGTTGCCATGGTAACAAAATATAAATATTTTGCCATACTTATAAATTTTACATCTTGAAAATCGAATGTACCCTACTGTCGGAAACTAAATACATGTCGACACAAAAAATCTGGTGAGACAAGCACAGTACACAACTTTCGATTACCGAAGGTAAGAGAAAGTTGTGTGCTGTGCGCCAGTCACACCAGATTTTTTTTGTTATCAAGCAAATAGAGAAAACAATTTGTCCCAATAATTTAATTTTTTTTTTTTTTTAATTTAATTTTATTATTATTAATCACATATTAATTAAAAAAAAAATTGAAATAAGCTTAGATGATTTATTTAAATATTAACTGTCATTTAGTTCAGCACTCTTGCAAAAGATGGCAGGCTAGTCTAATAGTCTGTATTATCATTATATTATATATAATAACATTTATAAAGTATTCATTGTTAAAAGACCAATGAAAATTAACCAAATGCATTAAATTATTAACTACCATTCTGAAATCTCTTGGCAAATTTTCGTAATAGGTGTTTTTTTTGGCTTACTTTTAAAAAACATAACGGCATCTTATCGGCAAAAACAGTAAGAGCCAGGGCCGGAACTAGGAGATTTTTTAGGGGGGGGCAAAATTTAATTTGCCGCCCCCCTCCTTAAAATTTTCTATACAAAAGTCATATTATTTTACCTTTTTTTTAGAAAATCTTTCTTTAATTGCAGCCCCCTGATATCTGCCACCCGGGGCACATGCTCCCACTGCCCCCCCCTAGACCCGGCCCTGGTAACAGCTTCACTCCTACTCCCCCTTAAAAAAAATCAAACCCCCATCCACTACCCCCCCAAAAGAGATTTATATTAAATTTTAATTTTCGTTAAACATTTTATACATTCCAAATTTAAAAAGAAGAAAAAAACCCATTTAAATAAGGCAGCACAGAGAGACTTTAAAGATCTATTAATAAAAAAAAAAAATAAATAAAGTAAAAAGCAAATGGATGTTTTTATAAAGTTTTTTTTTTTTTTTTTACAAAGTTTTATTTATAAACTTTAGAGAATCTTTATAGTAAATCACCTCGAAACTCTCTTAATTACTCGTCTCTCTTGAGTCGCCATCCATAGAAATGAATCTAGGTTACCTCTCTTGGGGCTTTTCGTTTTGCACTCTCTGTCGTAAAAACCCTCCTCTTATTCTATTTTATTTTCGTGTTGGAAAAGATATGTTTTACATTCATTCAAGAAAATATATAGGCGATATGAATTTATTATCAACATAGGCGAAGTAAAGGTGGATTCACTACCCCACTCCAATTTTAACGAAATCTTGAAATCTTTCTTTTTTATTGATGTTTAATAAAATGACATTTTAGCTAACGACAGGGCCGCAGACAGACTTGACGGACCCCGGGGCTACTTACTAATACGGGCCCTCCCCCCCAAAAAAAAAAAAAAATTCAAGTTTTTTTCTTCAATATATAAAAGGCTATTGTGGCCTTCATGCTAACAATTTTTTACACAGTTTTTGACACAACTTTTAAAATATTTATACATACCGGTAGCTAACAATATTTATTCAAATAAAGTTAATTAAAAAATTTTCAAAATTTCCTAAACAAAGAGTTAGAATAATTTATCGAGGCCAGATCCGGAACAGAGGATTTCTGGGCGAATCTGGGGGTATGGAAAATTTTTTTTTTAATTAGCCACTGATATCTGCGTTTTTAGCTATTCTGAGTCGTGAAAAATATCAAACTTGATTTGGGCCCCCTGCGGAAAAAATTTCAAGAAAATGATTTTGTTTAATTGAAATTTTAAGATAAAATATTGAGCTTAAAGGGCCCGGCCCCCTGAGGAAAAAATTTCAAGAAAATGATTTTGTTTAATTGAAATTTTAACCATGAAAATTATTTTTTATTAGAATTTTAAGGTGGGAGCTCAAAGGGTCCGGGCCCCGGGGATATAACCCCCCCCCTGCCCCCCCTGTCTGCGGCCCTGGCTATCGACATTTCAGTCAGTGTATTGTGATCTTTTGCAGGGCAGGTTATTTAACTTCCTGACGATGATCGCGATTGTGATTGAAACGTTGACAGTTAAAAAAAAAATATCTTTTTTTGTTTTAATACCTCGGGACCAGTCGCCTCGCTTGGAAATAAGATTTTAATCTAAATCGGCAAAGAGTACTAGTACTTTACTGATGTACTTTTTCAGTTTTTTTTCGATTTTCTCAAAATTTCCTCCAACGATTTTTTTTTAATTCAAATCAATTATTTTTTAGATGCTCTTTTAAATGTATATTCTCATTTGACTCTCAAAATTCTTTGAAGCACACTTTATTCTTGAACTTCATAGGAAGGATAGGTGAAATGGTTGCCATGGTAACAAAATATAAATCTTCTCCCATACTTATAAATTTTACATCTGAATTCTAATATATATCGGAGGAAACTAAATATATGTCGACACGAAAAATCTGGTGCGACAGCAAAAGTTGCATAAGTTGTGCGCCAGTCACACCAGATTTTTTTTATTTTAATAAAATCATCGCTGATTGTGATTTGTTTTAATTTATAATTAATTAATCAGCGTTTTCTTTTCAAAATGATTACATCACCTGATGAAGGCTACAATAAGAGTGGCCGAAACGTTGTTGCTTAATTGTATTATAATTAACGTTAAAGTTTTAATCATTTGTATTTAGATATAAAAAAATTATATTCTTATAATTCATTTAAAAATAATAATTTGAGATAGAATCCGCCATTCTTATTTCCTCCTAATGTTAAAAAGTTATTTTTTTTCCTTATAAAATATTGAAAAATTCATTATATTATTATTAATATGAATAGATCGGTTATATGTTAGCCACATCAGTTTATATTTTAATACATTACAATTCTTTTTCTCCCCCGCTCTAAGATAAAGTTATCGAAAAATATTTTATTGAGTATCGATGATTTATTGAAGTCGTTAACTCTAGACATTTTAGCAATTCGATAGCTCATCTGTGTGTGTGTATGTGCATGTGCATGCCCTTTTTGCCTCTCTCACTTCTAAAAAAAAAGAGTGAGAAATTCATTTCTGAAACAATCTCTCTCTTTCAAACAAATAGCCCTTACTGCTTTTGACGTCATAAATGTCCGGATCTAAAAGTCGGTTAAAACAAATTTTTTATCCCCCCGACCAAACAAAAAAAACAATCAATAAATTCATTTGTATGTGTCAGCAGGGTTAGATAACAAAATAACAAAAACATATGACATCTTAGACGTGGAATTTTATTAAATTTATTATACTTTGAAAGAAAGATTTGTTGTAACAGACGGTTGGATTGTTTCTCCCTTCTCTCTAAAAAAAAAAGTAAAAAACTACTAATTCATAATGAATAGTCACTATTTTAAGATGTGCAAAGTAGACCACCCGTAAATAGTGGATATCCACTTTTTCAATTAGTGAATTTTTCACAAATGAAAAAGTGAATTTTTAAAAAAATAATGACCAAAAAAAAGAAAAGTTCAAGATATATGAATATAGGTGCGATGACACCGGGACCTAACTTGTGTTTACTGACTCGAGTTCTAGCCGAACCCATTTAAACTTGGCTTTATCTTACTTCTCTGTTATTTGGTATATAAGTATGTCGCTGGTGTTAACAATGTTTTTTTACTTGAATGATGCTATATTCCTTCCCAGCAATTTATTTCTAAATAAACTTAATAAAACTAATTATCGTTATATCAAGAAATATATTTACTAAATTTTAAGTAAAAATATTTCTTAATTGACTTTATTAATTAAAAAAAAATTGGAATCTATTTGTTTTGACTTAACATATATTTCCTGCAAATGTATAGAGAAATATTTATGTATTCTTTTCATTTGTGTATTCCATGAATGTAAACAAATCCTCAAGCAGGCACTGGTTTGGAATAGGTAGTAATTCTTTTCTTTTCATTAGTAAGAAGCAAAGGCGAGGGTCCGCCGCAGGCGGGCCCGAACTGCTTGGAGGGTCCAGGGGGCGAAGCCCCCGCCTAAATGCAAAGGCGGGCGCCTCGGGTTCTCATAATTAAGAAAAGCCGAAGGCGGGCGACGCGGCTAGTAAGTAAAAATTCTACTAATTCCTTTTAAGAGAGTAGAATATAAAATTGATAATCGTTGGCTCGGGATTAGGTAAATTCAGGGGCGAGCCCCCCCCCCCCCCAAAATGTTTTGTCGGCCCCGCAATTTGGGATTCTTCTTCCTTGTTTAGAGACAAAATGCCAGAAAATGGCATTCCCTTTATGATTTATTAAGGATCAATAATTTTCAAGTTAAGGGTAGGAAGAGTGAAGAAGAGGAGGGGGATAGAAACCTAAATGACGTCTTAGCTTTAATTAGATTTGTGTTAAGTCCTCTTAGCCCAAACACACAGATTGAATTTGTATTAGAGTGAGAGAGAGAGAGACCAATCCAGGAAGTCGGACAGCTCAGACACCCTGAGCTTAATTTGTCCGTCCCACTAATGAAGAGTGATGAGCGGCTATAATACGATTATCAGATAAGCATCCAAAAAAAAAAACAAAAAAACAAAGTTTGTAGGGAACAAATTCAACCATTATTGACATCCGGGATCGATATATACTGTACATGCAAAAGGGAGTGAACAGGAAAATCCAATTGGTTTTGAAATAAACAAATTTAGCATTTTATTTTTTTTTTGAGGGTGGAAAAGAAAAAAAAAAAAGAAAGTTCAGTGACATGAATGTCAAGGTTATTTCTTAAAAATACAACAAAATACCAGCCGTCAAAAAAAAAACGTTATTGTTATTAAAAAAAAAAAAAAATAATAAACAACAAAACTTTCCCGCTATATAACTATCCAAATTGTGCCTACCTCCTATG
>JAKCPI010006772.1:0-18743 GCA_023213315.1 Euborellia annulipes | reverse complement strand
AACCAATACTTTCTCTCTATATATATATATTACATATATACATAGGTAAGAGAAAGTAAAAAAAAATAATAGTGGGAAAAAATAATTAGCTACAATTATTAGGAGATTTTATTTTTTTTAATACTGTATTTTTAACTTTTTAAGTCAGGGGGCAGAATTAAAAAATTTTTTTCATATTATATATTCGTAAAATTTGAATTCTGTCCTTTAAGAAGACGTTACCCCAAAGTACTTCACTCTTTAAATGAAGATCATTGAATAAAATTATAATAATTCCCCTTCCCCCATTATCCAAAATTTCTTAGCCCCCCCCCCCACCACTTTCCCCTGAAACAAAAATCCCGGCTCACTAGTTAATTCCGATGAATCGCTGACTTAGAGGATATATGCCTACTATAGTATAGCATGTATACATGCTAATAAATCATTTATATATTTTTATTGAATTAATATTCTTTCAACTCATTTTTTATGGGGTTGTTTAAAAAAAGGGGAGGAGGAATATAAACTCACCAGGTTAATTTTTTATTCGTTTGTATCAATATTCATTAATAAAACATATAGAGTAAAAAAAAAAATTCAATAAATATTCCAATCAATTGCAATAATATTAATCTATTGGTGTGAATATATAGCATGGTTGTCTGTGTGTGTGTCTGAGTAGGACGGAATATTTTTTTTTTTTCGTTCTTGAATTTTCAATTTTCCAAGTGAACCACCGGAAATTAATTTAAACAGAGAGAAAGAGAGAGAAAAAAAAATAAGATTGGATGTATAAAAAAAAGAGAGCATGGTGTGTATGAATGAAGAAAAGAGAGTTTGAAGGGGGGGGAGGGGGGGTGTCGCTGATGCCTCCACCTTGACGGCTGCCAATAGCAGTGTTGAATTTTTTTTTAAAAGAAAAGCTCCTAAGGGGTGAGAATCGTATACCTTAGAGGCAATTTGCGTCCACTTGAGTTTGAGAATTTCTCCCCCGCACCGACAACATCGACGGCGTCTTGTCCGGGTTTGAGGGTGAAGATAATTAACTCGCACGCTGTTCAACACGAGGTGCTCGAGACGAGAGAAAGAGGGAAGAGAGATCGAAGAAATTAATATTCGGAAATCAATAGACCAAGCCCCAAGAGATGGAATAAAAATTAGTTCCTCTCTCTCTCTCTCTCTCCCACGCACACAAAGAGAACTAATTATTATGTAAACTAATAGAAATATGCAAATTTTATCATCAAACAAATTTCGACCTTGAGATTTTTTAATTACTTTCTTGGATGGTTTGAAAAATTTATCATTCAATTAATAAAAATTTAGCTTAAAAAAAATTATCTGAAAATTTAAAGTTAAATAATTTTTTAATATATTTTTCAGAAGATGAAATAGAATGAAAGACTTGTTTTCAGCCCGAATTATTTTAATTTCCCTTGTCGACGTTTCGGGAACTAAACGTCGCCCTTCTTCAGGGCCTATATTACAATCAATATATATTGATACAGTTCCTGAAAAAACGTAGACAAGGGAAATAATTCGGGCCCAAAACAATTCTTTCATTTTATTTCAACTTCTATCTGTATTACGGCCTTCTTCCTCATTGTATTTTATATATTTTTTGTTAAGCCTTTTCGGCATTTTAGGCCATATACACTTTGACGATACTAATTATTTAAATACGATATATTAAGTGGTCCAGGCTCATTTATTTAAATATTTAAATAAATACTCATCGGAATGCCTGGGATCCAAACCCGCGCTTTAAGACTATCAAAATATTGACATTTGTCAACACTGGTATATAGTGAAATAATTTTAATGACCGAAAAGGTAAAATAAAATCTGATATAGATGATTTTATTTCACCTTTTCGGTCATCAGGTTGGGAATAAATTGTAGCGCTCGCTGAAGTATTCTATTCTATTAATGTAATCTTTTGCGGCTCATAAAGAGAACATGAAGTTCTCAGGGCCTTTAATAAATTTTCTTTATTCTTATTCTTATTCTTATTCTTATGCATCTCTGCAAATAAACATTTTCAAAAATATTTGTTTTGTTGCTGATAAGGGGCCATCCATTAATTTCGTCACACCTAAAAGGGGGGGAGGGTATCACAAGAATGTGACATTATGAGTCAAGGGGCAGGGGGTGAAAAACCTTGTGACGTTCAAAATTCGAGATGCCCAAGCGCGAAATTTATAGATGAACAAAAAAATTTTTAATATTTACGAAAGCAATCTATATTTTTTAATACTTTAGCACTCTCGCTATGAGATTATTTATTATTATTATAATTAGCATAATTAGGTGTCTATTATTGATAAAATTGGAAAATGTGTGACGTCACACGTGGCCGGGGTCGAAACTTCTGTCAGTTCCTACTCAGGACACCGAGATATTTACATATCCTATTGAACTCCTATTTCACATGACTCTTAGACCAGGGCCGTAGCAAGAGATTCCTCCCCCTTTTCCCAAAAATATTCCCTGGCTACAGCCCTGGTCTAAACCTTGCTCTCTTCACCTCATTTGTTATATTTTTTACCCAGAAAACGTCAAACTTATATTATTAGATAAAAAAACTTTTAATTAATTTACCTTTTTTCATTATTATTATTAAGAGGGTCCTTTTTCAGATGTCATTATGACATTTTAGCATTTTGTATTTCTTTATCAAGTACGAATAAAATGCGTTCCCATTTAATTTTTCACCACTTTAATTAAATCTCATCCCTGACTTCTCCTTCCTTTTTTTCTAAATCTATTAATTATTAGTAAAATTTTAATTAATTGTAGTAATTAATAACGTTGAAGCAATTAGTCAAAGACACCCTCCTCCATTTCTAGTATTTAATATTGTCCGAGGAGGATGGTCATCAACACCTCGATCCCCCACACTCTCTTCCAAAGGGTGGTTTAATATCGCGCCTCTGAATTAAGCGTCCGCCTTGGATAATTGTTTTAATACGGCCAGCCATGTTATAACTTTATTCAAATGGAGTCGCTCTCTCTGTACCTTGCAATGGAGGGGCTTTTTCCATGGAATGTCACTGAAGAAGACTCTCTCTTGGCCCTGTAATGACTGTGCATTCCATGTCGGTTGTGACCACCTTCAACCTCCCACACAACTCCTTCTCAACTTAATTGTTCTTTATTTTTATGCAAAGAGAGAAAGAGAATATTTTTCAACAGCTTTTTAAAATCTCTACAGATTATTATTTCATTTTTTTTGTTTTTTTTTTTTTTGTTGCATACATTTAATTAAATTTTCAACATATATGGATATAAAGTTGTTTTTTTTGTTGTAGTTTTTTTTTTTTAATAAACACGTGTCAGGGTTAAAAATGAATAAAATAATATCTAGGTCATGATGAGAGTTTTAAATACATCTCGGAGCAATTAAAATTAAATTTAAATTTTTTTCAAAAACTAATATTTAGTTTACGACGGTTCACCGTGGTCTTTTTTACTCTTGCATTTGTCACAAAAATTTCTTAAATTTTCTATGATAAATATTATATTATATTAATATTCTTGCCATAATTTGGTTATTTCTTGGTTACGAAATTTTGTTTGACTTTTTTTTTGTCGTCAACTTGCAATTAGTTCCGATTGCTCCACTATCAAAATAATCCAACCGAGAGCAAATCATCGATATGGTAAACAAGCATAGGCTTAACCTTCGAGATTAAAAAAAAATTGAGTTTTTCTCATATAATTAGTTATCTGAGATATAAAAAATGTTTTGTTAAGTTTGCAATTTAATAAAGTCTAATTTTTTTTTGAACCCTTTTCGGCTACAAAGGCTATTTAGGGATTATTACTTTATTTACATAATTTAAATACAAAGTGCCGATGGCTACCGAGAGGTAGGGTCACCAATCCCGAGCTCTCGCCGCGCTTGACATTGCTTATCTGCAATGACTGTGGTGACTGTCAGGAATTATAATATTATTGTTTATATTGTTTACATTATATTTTTATATATGTATGTTATTCGTGAATATATAAATAAACATATTCAAATAGTTTCAATATATTATAATTTAATATTACATGTCCTGTTTGTAATATTAAATTATAATATATTGAAACTATTTGAATATGTTTATTTATATATTCACGAATAACATACATATATAAAAATATAATGTAAACAATATAAACAATAATATTAATATTCCTGACATCTTCCTTTTTTTAATAAATTAAACAATTTATAAATTAAATCTGGTGGGCTGCTTAATTATTCTTCCACTTCTTGTCGTTAGTTTTTGACTGTTGATTGTTGTCCGTCCTGTAATATTAAATTATAATATATTGAAACTATTTGAATATGTTTATTTATATATTCACGAATAACATACATATATAAAAATATAATGTAAACAATATAAACAATAATATTAATATTCCTGACATCTTCCTTTTTTTAATAAATTAAACAATTTATAAATCAAATCTGGTGGGCTGCTTAATTATTCTTCCACTTCTTGTTGTTAGTTTTTGATTGTTGATTGTTGTCCGTCCTGTTCTGTTGTCTAATTTGTCCGTGTCCTGTTGATTGTTGTCTGTTATATCCGTCCTATTGCTATCTTCTCTTGTTTTCAAAAACCAAGTATTTCTCCTGTATCTTTCTCCTGTAGGCGTTTGAATAATAAATGAGTGACCTGGAGCCTCGTCGACTATCGTTGCAGGTCCCCAATTGCGATGAGAAATTCTCCACCAAACATCTTGGCCTTTTTTGAATGAACTTAGCTGGGCAATTTTATTCCTATCGCAATTAAATTTTTCAAGTTCTTTAGCCTTTTTTAGCTTCTCTGTTACTAATGATGGATTTATTATTTCTGGCCTTAATTTTGAAACTTCTAGCAGAAGATAATCTTACTTATAATAAGGCAGTAAAATTATGCAAATCAAAAGAATTAGCGAAGATTCAAGTAAATGAGATGAAAGAACCAACAATAAATGAAATTAAGAAGAAGAAAGATCAAAATCCTCAAAACTTTAATAAAAGTAAAGAAAAATCTAACAATGAAGGAAAGAAGAATGAAAAAATTTAATTGTCGTCGATGTTGTACCCTTCATGGACCTAAGCAATGCCCAGCTTTTGGAAAGACCTGCGGAAAATGTAATAGAAGAGGACAAGCAATACGTAACTCGATATTACTTCGTTCAGTTACGTATGCTAAACATGTATATCCATCAAAATCTCGACATCGAATTTTTGACATGAATCCAATACTTTCTCTCTGTATATATTAACATATATAGAGGTAAGAGAAAGTAAAAATTGAAATAATAGACAATATAGTTAGGAAGATGTGACAGTACCCTTTGTATTATATTCAGTTTAAGCGATCAAGAAGTGAGAGGGATACAAAATTTGGAAATGTGGTATATCAAAATTTGGGAGCGTAAGCGAATTCCTTATCATCAGAACAAAAGTTATCTCTGCGCTAAGGTATTTTATTTTAAAATCGAGGCTTTGGGTATCAGAAGCCATCAATCCCTCAGAAAAATTAAAATATAATTTAACCAATTAAGTAGGTAAAAAGTAAGAAAGAGTAAATAAACGACTTGGAAAAGTGTTTTCTAATCCTTACGATAAATAATATGATTTGGTCTAACGAGAAATCCATACACACACCTTAAATTTTTTTTTTTTTTTATTAATTTGATTCCATTTAACGATGACAAATCTGTGAGAAAGGTGGATGTAATTCGTGACTCATCGCCAGCATCATCTAGAAAAGGAAATGAGAAATGAGTGAAGAGCGAACCGATGGAATCGGAAATTGCATTCGGACAAAAAAAAAAATAAATAAACATAAAAAAAAAGGTTCTTGAACTGAACGACCTTGAGTTCGAGAACCAGACGCAACCTATATTCAGGAATCGGTGTCAAATGGGTGGAAGAATTTTCCATTTGCTAAGAGACTCTCGGTTGCTAACGCCATTTGGGTGATGTAATCTCTAGCGTTTGTTTTCATTCTCTCTTTCTATGGTTTATAAATAAATACGGAATATTAATTTATAGAGAATAATATTTTATGGTCATGAAATATCAATAAATAATAATCATTTAAATTCCACTATTTTCTGCTTTAAATAAATTCTATCACTTGGACCAGACATTGTGTTAATTGCTTTGATTTTGAAAAATATTCGATTGAAAATTTTATTGTATTTGAAAAAAATGACTTTCCACATTTATACTCATTCAGGAATGACTACCCCAAGTCTTTCTTTCTCGTATTCTCTAAAAAATATTTGGGTGTGTGAACACGATTGCTTATGCTGTCAGTGGCTTAAGGTGTGCGTCTCGAAAAACAGTTAGGACACGGTTGACTACCGAGTTACTCTAGGCGGCAAGAGATGGCGTTAGTTTTTCCCATAGGGACACAAGGGGTTTATTCCATTTCATTTGAAAGATTCCAGCTAATTAATTAACGGTAAAAAATTAATTTATTTTTAACACAATGATTTCTAATTTAATTATCTACAAGATATAGAGCGAATTTTTTAAAAATAACAATGTTATCTTTTATTTAATGCGATTAATCTAAAAAAAAATTTTATTTTTTCGAAAATCAAAAAAAAGGGCTTCTCTAAGTTGTAGATATTTTAAATAGCTTTAATTTAAAAAAATCTGGTGTGACTGGCGCACAGCACACAACTTTCTCTTACCCTTCGGTAAGAGAAAGTTGCGCACCGTGCTGGTCACACCAGATTTTTTGTGTCGAGATATATTTAGTTTCCGATAGCACCTTAGTTTCAAACTTGCATTTTAAATGTTGACTGCTTCAAATAAACTATGGTTATTTTTCAAAATTTTAATCTCATATTTGGACATTTTATACACAATATAGATTCGCAAATAAATACAAAATTTCATAAGAATTGGAAAAAAAAATTTTAAATGCCTAAAAAGTTCCAAAGGGGACCCCCTTTTGAATCGAAATTAACATACAAATCCCTATAGGAAATTAACATTGTTCCTATGCGAAGATAAGGTGGAAAGGGAATTTAAAAAGAGTAGAGAGAGACGATAATGTTTGCAAGTGAGAGAGAGACATATATGTTTTCTTTGAAACAATTAAAGACACAAATAAATTTAAAAAAAATGGGAATTTAAATAATAATTGATTTTTAATCTAATAAAAAGAAAAAGATTTAAATTCCGTTACCATGGCAACCATTTCTATCTTTCCTATGAAGAACAAGAGTAAAGTGGTCTTCAGAAGATTTCAACGGCAAAATGAGAATATACATTTTAAAGAGCATCTAAAAAATAGTTGATTTATGAATTTAAAAAAAAATCCTTGGAGGGAATTTTGAGAAAATCGAAAAAAACTGAAAAAGTACATCAGTAAAGTACTAGTACTTTTTGGCCGATTTTGTTCAAAAGCTTATTTTGAGATTCTTCAAAGGTACCTAAGTTAAATATAAAATTTCAATCCGCTAGCTCAACTCCTTCATGCTAAAAATCTGTCCACACACACATACACACAGACACACACACACACACATACACACACACACAGACCAATTTGCGGGACCCACTTTTTTGGACTCAGGGGACCTCAAAACATGTATATCCATCAAAATCTGGACATCGAATTTTTGACATGATCGCAATACTTTCTCTCTCTATATATTTCATATATAGGGTACGAGAAAGTAAAAATTTGAGGTCGATAGCTTCAAAATTGTGGCCGCTGGAAACTCCCAAAATTAGCAGCCCGAGACGCGCACCTTAAAAACGCAAGCAGCCAGATCGATGAAATTTGATATATACTTCTTACATTAAAATTGTACATCTGTTTCAACTCTTGAAGTAAATACGTCAAGTGGAAGTAGTACTTTACCTAATAAGCTTTTTCAAAAATTTTGAAATTCTTCAGAAGATGTAACGTAAAGAAAAAGAAGGACTTAATTCGGCCCAACAATTTATTTCCAATGTCTACAATTTGAAGACTATATGTCACCCATCCTCAAGAAAAAGGTCGTAAAAGTGCCTCCTGCACTCATACAACAAAGTTTTTCGAAAATGATGGCGGTATTTTGAGATTCAGCTCATCATATGGCCAAACTATATGCAAATGTCAATATGTTTTATAATTTCTATAGCGTTTAAAATTATTGTATATGTTTTTTTTTTTTTTTTTTGGAGATTTCGGCTGAGGTTTGAACTCCCCTGGCTACGTCCCTTAGGAGACGTGTCTGCTGTGTGGAAATTTCATGGTCGACATTTTTAAGGTATTTTTCTTGCTTTTGTTTCATATAACAAATTAATCTAACACAACAACAACAACATGAAGAGAAAGTAAAAAATGTGTAAGAGAACAGGGAGTCATTTTGTTACCATTCATCTTGAATTTGTTGTTCTCGTATTCCCATATATTTTCTTTCGTCTTTTCTTGTCTTTTTTTAAGGGAGGTTTTTTCTCAACCTTTTTTTTTTTTGCTCAACAAAAAAAAAAGAGAGTGAATGGAATCCATAGAACAACAGGTTTTGTGGGGGTAGAATTCACAAACAGAAGTTTCATTTTCTTTATGGAAATTAACTTCTATAATAAGATGTGATGGGTTGAGAAAATAAAGCAAAATTTAAGTCAATTTGAAGTGAAAAAAAATATTATCTGAAGGAAATTAAAATAGAATACACCTTATAATAACTAATTTATAAACATTTGATAAAAACTGAGAACCCGCTGATAAATGTACAGTCGTCGCCACAAGTGCCTTGAGAGTGGAATCTTGAGCTTAGGCAACCGAAATGCTTAGCCCACGTAAGTGTTGTCTTAAAAGTAACTTTTTCCCTTCAGTTGCATTAAAAAAATATTATTTATTTATTTTAAAAATATTGGTTTGGTTGACAATGCTCAAAGTTCCACGCTTGAGCATATCAGTTGCGGCGCCGAGAGTACGAAAAAAAAAAAAAAACTCTGATTATTTAAACAATAAATAAAAAACAAAGATTCCCTAGCAGACTCCTCATCCAAATTACAAAATATAAAACTAAAAATAAAGTAACTAAAGGACATTGTTGAAGTGTTGGTCGTAAAAAAAAAATATGTTTTCGTTTCTAAAATGCTATTGCTGGTTTAGATATCTAACTCTGATGGCCAAAATATCCAATTGGGAATAGGCCTATTAGATTATTTCAAGAAGACTTCATTGAACAAGCAAGAAATAAGTGGCAACTAAAGTAGGAATAATTTGATAAAAAAAATCTGGTGTGACTGGGCGCACAGCACACAACTTTCTCTTACACTTTGGCAAGAGAAAGTTGTGTACTGTGCTTGTCACACCTGATTTTTTGTGTCGAGATATATTTAGTTTCTTTTAGCATTTAAGTTCCAAACTTGACCACGCGACTCATAGATGGCGCTGAGCTACAAATGCTTCCACATCAGTAAAGTGTACGTCAAACGATTTCCACGAAAAATTTCACTGATATACTTTTTAAAGAGATTCTAAAAAATAGTTCATTTATGAATTTTAAACAAAATCGTTGGAGCGAATTTTGTGAGAATCGAAAAAAAAAACTGAAAAAGTACATCAATAAAGTACTTCTTGGCCGATTTTGTTCAAATGCTTATTTTCACCCCTTGGGAGGGTGCCTAACTTAATTATAAAATTTCAAACTTGTATCTGTTTTAGTTCCTGAGATGTTGTTCACAGTCAGACGGACACACACACACACACACAAACAGACCATATCGTGAAAACCACTTTTTTTGGATTCAGGGGACCTCAAAACGTGAAAATCCATCAAAATCTCGACATCGAATTTTTGACATGAATCCAATACTTTCTCTCTAAACATTTCATATATAGGGTAAGAGAAAGTAAAAATTAATATATCCAGAAAAACTCTATAAGCTTTGGGCAACCATGAAAATTTTTCTAAGAGCAGGGGCAGTTTTTTTTTTTTTTTTTTGATAAGATCAAAAAACCGGTGGCCATATGCATCATAAAGTGAGTTTCCAATGTATATTTATTAATATTTTAAAACTTATTATTTTTTCTCGATTATATGAGTAGTTTTTTATTTTCCAGGGTGGGGGTAAGCTTACATATATATATTTTTTTTTTCTGACTTTAATTGAAAGAAACCAAAAATATCAACGACGGTGAAAGAGTTTTTAGAATTCATCTTATTTTAAACACGGAAAAGAAACACAAAAAAAAAAAATAGAACACCTAACTTAATTAGTATGTTTATTTTTTTCTTTAATTTATAAATTCTTTATTTTGATAGGACTATGCAATAAATAATTTAAGTACGCCCGCCGCGAAAGCGTGGAGGTCCTGGTACGATTCCAGGGGGTGCAATTTTTGCCCAATCAATATCTTAAATAATTTAAATATGGTAGAAAAAATGAGCAATGCAGCTTGTTTTTATTTCAATTGATTATCAAAACCAGGGGCGACGTTTCGGTCACATATTTATTTTACTTTCTCTTACCCTATATATGAAATATATAGAGAGAGAAAGTATTTCGGCTTGGATTTGATTTTGGCCCTAGTTTTGATAAAAAATTGAAATAAAAACTAGCTGCATTGCTCAATTTTTTTCTACCAAATTTAAATATCAACATTCAGCTATATATCTCCTTCGAAATTCAAATTAGGTACTTGAATTGCTTGCATTCAATATTTTGAAGTATAGATAAAAGTTAGGATAACAAATCAAAGTAATACTTTTAAATTGATTGGCTAAAAGCAAGTGATAACTTATCAACATAGTCTCACACAACAAACAAACAAAATCAAAGTGTTGTTTACTCTTCTATTAAAATTTTACAAAAGTATATTTGTGTCGGTAAAAGCATAATTAATCAATTGAGAGCGATGAAGTTCAAAATAATTAGAAAACTATGAAAATAACCATCCTAACCAACCAATCCCCGCCTTTGAGAAATAGGAATGCATCAATGGGCCAGTAAGTTTATAATTTTTACTTTCACTTACCTCTATATATATATTTAGTGAGAAAGTATTGGATTCATATAAAAAATTTGATGTCGAGGTTTTGATGGATATACACGTTTTGGAGGTCTCTTGAGCCTAAAAAAGTGGGTCCAGCAAAATGATCTGTCTGTCTGTCTTTAATCTAAAAATATCAAGAATGAAAAAAGCTAGCAGGTTAAAATTTTATATTCAAATTAGGTACTTCCCTGGCACGTAAGTTTTTGAATAAAATCGGCCAAAAAGTACTAGTACTCTACTGATGCACTTTTTTTCAATTTTCTCAAAATTCGCTCCGATTTTGATTAAAATTCAAAAATCATTTATTTTTTAGATGCTCTTTAAAATTATATTCTCATTTTGCCATTGAAATCTTCTCAAGACCACTTTACTCTTGTACTTCTTAGAGAAGATAGGAGAATTGGTTGCTTTGGTAACAAAATATAAATATGTTCCCATTCTTATAAATTTTATATCTTGAATTCTAATATATCGGCGGAAACTAAATATATGTCGACACGAAAAATCTAGTGTGACAAGCACAGCACACCAGATTTTTAGATTAAAATTAATATAAATCAATTATTATTTAGATGCCCTTTTAAAAAGTATAACAAAATATAAATATTTTTCTAGGTTTATAAATTTTACATGGCCCTCGGGGCTTGGTGTAGAGGTTAGCGTGCTAACCTCCTATACCAAACGTTGCGGGTTCGGACCCCAGGCAGTCCGATGATTTTATTTAAGCCATTTGGTTACCAAATGGCTTAAATAAGAATGCCTGGACCCCCAATAGATATATTTATTAATAACGGTTATCGACAAAGTCTTATATGGCCTGAGTTGCCGAAAAGACTGTGTGAATGTGAGTGTGAATGAGAAAAAAGTGTGAATGTTTAAAAAAAAAAAAAATTTTACATCTTTAATTCTAACATATCGGCGGAAACTAAATATATCTCAACACAAAAAAAATCTGGTGTGACAAGCACAGAACATGACTTTCGATTACCGAAGGTAAGAAAGTTCGTGATGTGCGACCAGTCACACCAGGTTTATTGTATGTAATTTATTAAATTTGTCTTGTTTTCTCATCTGTGATGTAAATATACTTTTTATATTTAAAAGTGGGATATTTTTATTTTATAATAGGTATGCACGCCAATTTCTTTCTAAAAAAAATTAACAATTGTTTTGGCTCTTTTTATATTTAGAGAATAATGTTTTGAAATAGAGTGTATTAAAATTATAATATAAAGATAAGCAATTTATGTTATCGCTTGTGTAATTTATTTATAAGTTAAAGTATCCATGTGCATAAATAATTTTGACTCACCGTTTTGGAGGGGGTACTGGTCACTTTGGATTTCATTTCGGGGGCGCATCGTCGCCAGCCGGGTCACGTGAGAACATCACCCCCGTTGTTTGGGAATAATAAGAATAAAGAAGAGGGGAGCACACAAAACATAAAGTAACACACATACACAAAAGACACTCTAAGGCATTGCCTTTATTTATAAAAATAATCGCGCACGTGAGATCAAGAGAGATATTTAAAAGGGTTAAAATAATTTTGATCCGAACTCGTGCGTCTCGGACGCGCAACTGGCGCCCGCCTCTTGGCCTCCCAGTGACCGACGATCGTAGCCGCCGCCGTCGGCCGCCACTAGTGCCATCTCTCAGCATAATTGAAAACTTCTCTTTATATACAGCCGGGTGTAAAAATCTGGTGTGATAGTCTCACAGCACACGAATTTCTCTTACCCTTCGGTTGCTTATCCCACCAGATTTTTTTGTGTTGAGATATATTTAATTTCCCACATTACCTTCTGTAAGTGAAAGTTGTGTTCTGTGATAGTTACACCAGATTGGTATCCAAATGGCTTAAATAAAATCATCGGACTGCCTGGGGTCCGAACCTGCGACGTTCGGCATAGAAGGTAGGCACGCTACCAACTAGAGCAAGCCCGTAGGCTTTTTGTGTCTACATATAATTACGTTCCGACAGTACGATACATTCAAGAGATGTAAAATTTATAAATATGGGAAAATATTTATATTTTGTTACCATGGGAACTATTTTTCCTATCTTTCCTATGAAGTACAATAGTAAAGTGTGCTTCAAACAAATTTGAGTGCAAAATGAGAATATACATTCTAAAGAGAATTTAAAAAATAAATGATTTATGAATTTTAATCAAAGTAGTTTCAGCGAAAAACCGAACAAAACTGAAAAAGTACATCAGTAAAGTACTAGTGTTTTGGGGCCGATTTTGTTCAAAAGCTTCCTGTCGCATGTCAGAAGGGTGCCTAACTTAAATATCAAATTTCAACCTGCTAGCCCCTTCCGTTCTTGAGATATGTTTATAGACACACAGACAGACAAAGCACTTTTTTGATTCAGGGGTCCTCAAAACGTGTATATCCATCAAAATTTTGACATCAAATGAGGTTTGTACATGTACCTCAACATACGTGGCCAAAGAAAACATCAAAAATTTAGTTGAATAAATCATTTATGTCTAGTAACCTTGAATGTCAATTGAAGGTCAATGACTGGCACGTTTTCTAGTTCAGTGTGTTTTTAAGAGTTTGTTGACTTTATTTGGATCACATAAAGAAAATTAAAAATATTCAAAATAATCGTCTTTCTTCGCCATAAACCCGTGGTGCGGGGTCGGGATTTTGCGATCGGGAAGGAATAGAACAGGCCGGCCCGTTGTACAGTCTGAAGCCTGTTGAAAATATAGAAGGGAAGAGATTGACATGCAAAGAATATAAGTACTGCCAGTCCCAGCTAGGGCAGCTTGTATAGAATTTCAGATATTATCTTCTCTTCTCTCAGTTTATTAATATAAATGTCATAAAAGAGGAAGAAAATTTTAAAATAATAATTTGATAAGAGCAATAAAATTTTAAACGAGCTTTTAGGGGGCTAATAATAAAAAAATAAAAGCAATAAGATATGATTTCGGAACAAAACAGCAAACGTTTTTACGAACCACCTTCTTTTAAATTTATACAAATATTATTATTTTAATTAATTAAAATTTATTATGAAAGATTAGTCCATTTCCTTCTTTGTGTAAAATTTATCTCAGCCAAAAACATCGGAGATGCGTAAAGGGGCGCCTCGCATTATTTTGCCTAGCGTCGAGGTGAAATCAAAAAAATGCGCCTCGCTTTTCTGATTTATAAAAAAGCGAGGAAATATTTTCACTTAAATAAAACCCCTACAGAATTTTATTTGTTTCATATATCCTCGCTTTTATATAAATCAGAAAAGCGAGGCGCATTTTTTTGATTTCACCTCGACGCTAGGCAAAAATAATGCGAGGCGCCCCTTTTTGCATCTCCGATGTTTTTGGCTGAGATTTCACTTCTTTTTGTGAAATATTACATGAAAATATTATTTATTAATTTTTGTTTATTAAATATTAAGTTATCCCATGAATAGATCTTTTAATATGCATTCCAAACAGTAAAAATTAAATACATCGTTTGCTATCCATTCGAAACGATAAACATAGGATTTTACCAAATTTTATAAAATTTTAGGTTTTTTATTTTTGTTATGTTGGTAGAATGTAAATACATCGTTTGGTATCCATTCGAAACGATAAACATAGGATTTCACCAAATTTTATAAAATTTTAGGTTTTTTATTTTTGTTATGTTGGTAGAATGTAAATACTTCGTTTGGTATTCATTCGAAACGATAAACATAGGATTTCACCAAATTTTATAAAATTTTAGGTTTTTTATTTTTGTTATGTTGGTAGAATGTAAATACATCGTTTGGTATCCATTCGAAACGATAAACATAGGATTTCACCAAATTTTATAAAATTTTAGGTTTTTTATTTTAATTTATTTAATTTGATTATTTTTATTTAAGTTCAGATATTTTGTTTATTTAATTTTTTTATTTTGTTCAGGATATTTATTTATTTATATTGATTGTCAGATAAAAATTAACATATTTTAGAGTGTTCTGCATTATAAAATTTTAAAAAAAAATTTTTATTAAATAAAAAAATATAGGCGATAAAATTTATTTATTTTTAGACAAATATAACTCGATTTTAGATGGGGTAATCTACTTGAATTTATTTATTTAGAATTTAATAGGAAATTTATTTATATAATATTTATTTATTTATAAAAACTCTGATAAATCAAAAATGTAAAAAAATCAAAAAAATTTTAAATTTTTTGATTTCGGGGTTTTGGTATTAACATATCAGAAAGTAACCTTTAGAGGAAAAGTATCACTTAAAACAAAAATTTTAGAAATATTTAAAATAATTTATTTAAAAAAAGAAAATGATAAGATGTACAATTATGAGAAAATGACATTTTTTTAATCAAATTATAAAGAAAATCAAAAAAGTCTAAACTAATTTCTTAAAAAAGTGAGAGTGAGTTGGGCATAAGTAATTCAAAATCATTTGGCATTTTCAGAGCAAGTTAATACTAACAAAGAGTTTGAAAATTGGTTGTCGCTGGAATGAGGCTGACGCGCGTGGAAATTTCATTCATAAATAGTAGCACGTAAATCTTCTACATACACGGGTGGCTTAACGTGCGACAACAATCTTTCTTGTTTTCGATTTCAAAAAAATTTTTCTTCTTCCATATAGAAATATAAAAAAGAGAAGTAATACTTTTATCTTTTTTACTCAGTAGCTATTTCTCATAAATGTCGATATTCAAACATTTCATTGAAACAATATAATGAGATAGAGGGCCAAACTTGTCTCATTAAGGGCGACATATGTTTAAAAAACGAGGTTTTCGAAAAAAATTAATTTTGGAGTTGGTACTCGGGATTTTTTATTTATTCACCAGAGGTTATCTTTCTGCACCAAATGCACTATCCCATTTGTCGATTATTGCTCGGAATTTACAGGGGCTTTGTAAATTTGAAAAAAGAAAAACTTTGCCGATAAATATATCAAAAAAATGAAAAAAAAAAATTAATTTGACCAATCTTTTCTAAAACTATATTTAGATTAATCGGTCAAGTGTATAAGTTATGTTTACATAAATAGGGCTATTTTTCGATATTTTTTGCCTAAAAATGACGTTTTTCGAGAAAAAAACTAATTTTGAGTTATTATCGGGATTTTTTTTATTTATTCAGGAGGTTTTTCTTCAAATTCAAATGACATTTAGTTCGATCGATTGCCCGTGGAAAATGATAAGCCGAGTGTTTTCCCCAAAATGATGTCATATCAAAAATTCGAACCACTTTCATATTTAGATTTAATGCTTGTCAAGCTCGTGCGCTGATATTTTTATCTAAAAAGAGAGTTTTCGAGAAAAAACCAATTTTTGGAGTACTATTTCGATTTTTATTTATTCTATTATTCAAATGACATCTCATTTAGTCTCGACTGATTAGCCGTCTAGGGGCCAGTGCCTGAAAACGAAATTTCGCCGAGTAGCTTCATGTGGCAAGATTCACATCAAAAAAAAAGAAAAAACCTGGGGGTAATGAATCATCTCTTTCTAAAACTATATTTTGATGAATGCTTTATGGTCAAAGGCCGCACAAGTAAAATATTTTTCGATATTTTCGCCTAAAAATGAGTTTTTCGAAAAAACCAATTTTGGATCTACATTGCATCTTACCTTATCAGTAATTCACTGATATCCTACTGACACACGTCTGCACCGTTTAAAATTTCGAAAAATCTAGTCAAATGCCGAGTGCTCATGCGGTAAAACGACGTCATAATTTAACATATCGCGCCGCAAGTTCCTACGGTTATTTTTCGATATATTATTTAAAAATTATTTTCGAGAAAACCAATTTTTGTATATACTAATGGGGATTTTATTTATTCTATTAGAGGGTTTTTTTCGCATCAAAGAAGTCTGACCTGAATAGTCGTTCGCTACAGGGGCCGAACCAAATTTTATTTTACCGCGCTGCGGTAAATTAAAATTTGAAAGTTTAAATACCTGTAGATTCTGAACGACTATCCAGATCAAATTAAATGGATGTCATTTTAGATGCAGAAAGAAAACCTCTAAGAATAGGAATAAATAAAAAACTTTGAGTAATAAACTCCAAAATTGGTTTTTTTTCTCGAAAAACTCCATTTTTTAGGCAAAAAAAGACTGAAAAAATGAGTCCTACTTCAAAATTATTAAGCGACTTGACTAATAAAATAAATTAAATTCAAATATAGTTTTAAAGAGTGTTCAATTTGGAGGCTTTTTTTTTTAATATGACGCCATTTTTACTGCATGAGATAACTCGGCAGGGCTTTGGTTTTTGTGTTTTTAAACCCGGTAGATTCCGGTTCAAGCGAATTTGATCTGACTCAAATGGGATGCCAGTTATGGTGGAAAAGAAAACCTAATAGAACAATAAAAAAATCCTGAGTAATTTGTCCGCAAATTAGTTTTTTTCGAAAAAACCTCGCTTTTTTAGCAAAAAATATTGCATGAAATTATTACTTTGTGTAACGTCATAGCTACTTGGAACGGCGCAAAAGTTACATTAAAACTAAATATAGTTTTAGAAATATGGGGTTCAATATCTCCTGCGCTTTTTTTTTTTTTTTTTTGATATGAGGCCTCATTTCACCGCATGAGAACACTTGCGGGATTTCGTTTTTTTGAAATTTCTAAACCCCTGTGGATTCCGAACGGCTAATCTAAGACCTGACTAAACGCGAGATGCCTATTTAGTGCAGAAAGATAACCTCTAATAGAATAAATAAAAACTCCCAGAGTAATTGAACTCCAAAGTTGGTTTTTTCTCGAAAACCTCATTTTTTAGGCAAAAATATCGAAAAATAGCCGCACATGTGCAACGCATAGCGACGGAATTGACCACATAAAAGCTACATTAAATCTAAATATAGTTTTAGAAAGAGTGGCTTCAACACTTCCCCAGGGCTTTTTTTTTTTTGATATGACCGCCATTTTACCGAATGAGAGCACCCGGCAAGGGATTTCGTTTTTCGAAATTTTAAACCCCTGTTGATTCCGAACGGCTAATCCGACCATCTGAATCCGCGCCCGAGATGTCATTTGGTGCAGAGAGAAAACCACATATAGAACCAAATGTAAAAAATCCCGAGTAATTAACTCCAAAATTAGTTTTTTTTCTCGAAAACCTCATTTTTTAGGCAAAAAATATCGAAAAATGAGACTTATTTAGGTAACGTGGTTTAGGCTACTTGACCGTAAAAGATAAGCATTAAATCTAAACATAGTTTTGAAAGAGTGGTCCAATAAGCGCCCAGAGGTAATCTTTTCGTTTTTTTTTTGATATGACGCCATTTTTTACCGAATGATAGCAATCGGCGGGATTTCGGTTTTTTCGAAATTTTAAACCCCCTGTAGATTCCGAATCAAGGCTAATCAGGATCAGACTAAATGGGATGTCATTTGGTGCGGAAAGATAAACTTTAATCGAATAAATAAAAAAATCCCGAGCACTCTTCAATCCAAAATTAAGTCTTTTTTTCGAAAAACCTCATTTTTTAAGCATAAGGCGCCCTTAATGGACAAAAGTTTGGCCACACCTGTCATATATTGCTTCAATGAAACTGCTGAAACATGCCTAATTTATGAAAACAAACCACTTTAGTAAAAAAAAAAATAAAAGCAATACTTTCTCTTTTTATATTTCTCTATAGGTAAGAGAAAATTTTTTTTTTTGAAATCAAGCAAAAGGACGTTGTCACGTTAAAAAGCCAACGGCTGTGCAGGTGAAGACACAGCTGAACACCCATTTTATAGTGAAATACTTCCACACTG